>PVHP010012188.1:0-43571 GCA_004024765.1 Zapus hudsonius
AAACCATGCGTTGTTATCCCGAATTCCCCAATCCCCCCCTCCCCGTCCCTGATCAGTTGTATATCCTCCTCCGTGGGCTGTCTGTATTAGTCCTTGTGGCAAGGGATCCTGTATATCTTAGTACTCATCCCTGTCTTCCTGGCCCAAGTGTGTTGTTACTGATGGGTGCCATGCCTCCGGATAGTCTCCCCCACCACGGACTTTTAATCCAAGTCTGCCTACCTCCCAAATTGGGTTATTCAAATATGGCCAGCCTTGTTGTGAGGAAAAGAGAGGCTTGTATTTGTATGCTCTGGGGAGACCAAAGTGATGGTTCCCCCTATGGTCAGTATCGAGGGTACAGGAGAAGGGACCTGCTTGGCATGCTGAGGCTCCTAAGGGCCCCCCACCAGAACTTCAGCTGGACCTGGAGATAAACTTCCAGCCTCCCCTCAAGCTGTCACACACCTTTTTCCAGCCAGTTATGATTTACAAATTAGAACTGAGAAATGCTAATAACCCTGAATGGGTTTACTAATTACCCCTGAATCAACTGCTAATGGACCTCAGCTGCCAGCTCTGAGCAACTGAGTGAGCTCCAGCTGACATTATGGAGAATTACTGCTGGTCTTGAGAACAGCAAGCCATGAGGCGTGGTGGAAAGCA
This sequence comes from Zapus hudsonius, assembly GCA_004024765.1. Lineage (NCBI taxonomy): Eukaryota > Metazoa > Chordata > Mammalia > Rodentia > Dipodidae > Zapus > Zapus hudsonius. The sequence continues at coordinate 646 of PVHP010012188.1, forward strand.
TCTTTAAAAAAAAAAAAAATGTTCCTGCCCTGCCCTTTTCTCCTGATGTTCTTGCCCAGATATGAGGTATCCTGAGAGATGACGAGGTAATCAGAGGTTATAAGGAGCCAAATCAAGCAAGAAGTAGGCAGTTAACAAGCATAGGTTAGCCAACAGATGATTATTGAAGGTGTACAAAGTTCCAGATATTGTGTCGAGTGAGTTCTTCCTGATCTTGTGGAGATTGTTTGGAAGGGAGAAGTGAAGCGTGTAGATAAGACACTTTAAGAGCATGCCTGAGAAAGTAGTGAATCAGAGAGATCTATAGGCTAGTAGTGTATCAGTTAGATTCTCATTGCTATGTAAGCAACTTAAGAAAGGAACGGGTGTATTTTGGTTCAAATTGCAGAGGATAGAGTCTATCATGGCATGGATGGTAGGAATGGGAAGCCAGTTTATCACATACTTCCATCAGGCAGGAAACAGAGGAAGAACATGAAATGAGACCAGACAAAAACACATGAGCCTATGGTGGTGATGGAGGATGGAATTTTGCATTCAAAACACAACGGGTAGCAAGAGAGAATAAGAAGAAAGTTAACATGACAGAGCACATTTTTTGAATCAATTACCTAACATTGAACATTGTCTATATAAGATTTTTTATTTTATTTCTGTTGCTGAGAAGTGAGTTATAGCCTTAATATTTTATTAATGTGGCAATTTTAACCGAAGCTGCCATGAATTGTATGTATTTACTGTGTGCCCAGCATGTTGAGTTCATTACAATGGCTCTTTAAGTAGGCATTTACTTACTAGGATTCACAGGGGTGACTACAGGAACTCACAGCCACAGAAATACTAAGTAGATTGGTTGCTTTCTTGATTGCAAAGCTTATCTATTCTGAGCCTGCTTTTGTCATTTTATTGGTTTAGATTTTTGGATGATGTAATATGAATATAGATTTTAAAAAATATTTTATTTATTCATTTTCTAGCACAGAGATACAGAGAGAGTGAGAGAGAGACAGACAGAAATAGAGAGAGAAAGAGAGAGAAAGCACACCAGGGCCACCACCTTGTGGGTCTGGCTTATATGGGTACTGGGGAATTGAACCCAGGGCCTTAGGCACTGGAGGCAAGTGCCTTAACTGCTGAGCCATCTCTCCAGCCCATGAATATAGATTTAAGACTCAAAAGTTAGGGGAAATAACTCTTCGTGCTGTTTCTGTAAAGGCCCAGCCAGGAAAGAAATCATAATGGTTGGTGTACCAGAGAGAATTTAATATTAGGAGTTGATATCTGGGGGTTGAAGGATTAAAACAGGAATAAGAGAATGAATGCTAAGTTATCATGGGGCTAACACTTTAGGACGCAGATACCTCTGGGATGTAACAAAAGGAAGATGTTGGCATTAAAATACATAAATATAGAGTAGGGACCCTAACAGAGATGAAACTTGGTCTCTGAGTGGGGACAGTGCCTGGCTGATGATGGTGTTCCTGAGTTCAAAGGACAAATCCCATTAACCTGGTGCTGTCGTTACCTTCTCATTGCTGGGATAAAACACCTGACCAAGAGCAGCTAATGGAAGGAAAGGGTTTATGTTGTCTTGCCAACTGGAAGGGAAGCTTCATGATGGCAGAGGAAAGCATGGCATGAGCAGGCTAGACATCATTTCTGCCACTGCAGGTGGAAATAGCAGCAAGAGAGTGAGCCAAGTTCTGCCAAAGGGAGCTCTGACTATAATGCCCCAGAGCTCACCCCCAACAATACAACTACTCCAGCAAGGCTCCGACTTCAAAATTGCCATCAGCTGTGGATCAAGCATTCAAAACACATGAGTTTATGGGGGACATTGATTCAAACCACTCTACCCAGGAACTGGTTACTTTCTCATTGCTAGGACATAGTACCCAACCAGAAGCAGATAAAGGAAGGAAAGGGTTGATTTTCAGCTTATAGCTTCAAGGGGAAGTCAGTACATTATGATAGGGAAACCATGACTAGGAAACTGGGATCTTATCATCATATTAGCAGGAGAAAGCAGAGAGGGAACAGCAAGTGGGGCTGAACTATAAATCCTCAAGACCCAACCCCTGTGATATACTTCCTCTACCAAGGCTCCAACTCCTAAAGATTGTACAACATATCCAAATATTACCATCACCTGCTTTCCTTTCAAAAGAATTCAAACACATGAGTCTCAAGGGAACCTCTTAAAATCAAACCATCACATTCAACCCATGGCCCCATAGACTCTATGACTATCTCAAATGCAAAATGCATTCAGTGCAACTTAGAAAGTCCCATAGTCTTCACTAATCCAAACATTGTTCAAAAATCTAAAGTTCAAAGTCTCAGCTCAGATCCAAAGCAATGTCTTAACCTGCTAAACCCTGTAAAATCAAAATATAAGGTGCATGCATCCAACATATAAAAGCACAGAACATTTCTATTCCCAAAGGGAGGAATAGGACATAGCAAAGAAATAGTGAAACAAAGCAAGACTAAAAACCAGCAAGGCAAATACCAAATCCTTTAGCTCTAGGACTTACGATGAAATCCTTTTGGGATACAAAAGGCTAGAATAGCTCCAACTCTCCAGCTGTGCTGCATGTGCCTGCTCTTGTGGGCCAAATTCATCCTGAGCCTGCAGCTTTTCTTAGTAGTCATATGGTTTAGGTTCTCCAACATTCTGGGGTCTCCATCGCAACTTAGGGTTCATCATCACAGCCTCATGTAGTAACCTTCATAGGGCCTCCTTGCAGGAACTTAGACCATCCCTGATATTTGCTTAGCCTCAGCAGCTCTCTGGAACTGTGTGTAATCCATGTCTCCTTTCCTTTGGAAATTTTCCATGCTTCTAAACTCAGTACCACATAGGTCACACTGCCAAATTCTGATGTCAGGTTGAGATGAAGCCTAGTCTTGGACCACAGTGACAGCAGCCTCTGTAGGCCCTTTCCTTTTAAAAGAGTTGTCATTCTTACTAGCTTAAACCTTCAACAGGCTTAGGTGTTTTCCTCAGACCTCCTTCCTATTGTACCAGTGCACAGCAGTTGACTTACCTTTAATGATGGTAACCTCTAACAATTGCAACCAAAGAGGCTGTAGTTTCTTGGCTTGTGATTTTAAAATTTGCTCACATTTCTTTCCATGACAAACCATATTTTTCATATCTGTTTATTCTGTGTTTTGCTTTCTTTCACTGTAGATTTGATTCAAGGCAGCTAAAAGAACTAATGCCACAGATTCAGTGCCATTCTGCCTTGAAATTTCCTCTGCCAAGCACATTTGTCTTTTACTTTTTAATTCAACTTCACTTAAGTTCTCAGGACACAGGCAGAACACCACATGAACTGTCTCTAGCCCAGTTCTGATCGCATTTTTTTTTTCTGATACCTCATGAGTCGAGTCTCCACAGTCCACATTTCTTTCCACTTTCTGGTTGTCCAAATTTCCACCACAACGGCTCATTAAGTGCTACTTGTAGCATTATAAGGCTTTCACAGTCCAAAGTTCTAAATCTTTGACCAAGAACCACAATGGTCAGGTTTATCACAACAGTTACACCACTTCTCAGTATCAATTTTCTGTATCATTTGCTTTCTCATTGCTGCAACAAAACACACAACCAGAAGTAGCTTAATGAAGGAAAGGGTTTATAGTCAGCTTACAGTTTCAAGGGGAAATCCATCATAATGGGGAAAGATGACAAGAACAGGAAGCCAGGATCATACATATCACATCATCAGGGAGGAAGTGGAAAGGAAATAGCAAGCAGGGCTGGACTATAAAACTTCAAAACACTTCCTCTAGTCCGTCCACCTCTTAAAGGTTCCACAACATTCCAAAGCAGCACCAACCATCAGCTGAGGAGTTAAGTATTCAAACACATGAGGCTATGGGGGATGGTTTACAGTCAAACCAACACAACCTGGGATACAGGTCTCTAAGGGCTTAGGTCAGCTGATGTCAATGAATGGGCATATTGAGGTAGTTCTTCTGTGTTAGAATTGTAAAGTGGACATAACTCTTGCCCCCAAGCGGAACTGAGGCTGCCTGAGGTAAGGCCTCTGCTCATGAACACAGACAAGAACAAGAAATAAACAGGAACGAGGAAAGAACAGTCCATTCTTTTGCCTCTCCAGGTGGACAGCTTTCTGCAAGCATTGATTATTGACCGAATTCAATAGATAACTAGGTAGCCAAGCTGACATGTGATTCAGTCCTAACCCTAACAGGTCAAAATACTCGTTGTGGAATAGTGAAATGTACCTGTAGTTTAGCACCAAAACACTTGAAATACTGAAAAAGCTTTTAACTAATTATTTTTTTTCTTTCACTCCCAATTCTCTTTAAATCTATTCTCATTACAATCAATGAGAGTGATCGTCACAATACCTAAATCATAAAATCATCTCTCTTTAATTGAAACCTACAATTGCTAAAACTTGGCACATTTATAAACTCCCATTTTATTTCCAGTGTCTTAACTCTTGCCTTAAACTATTTCCCCTTTGTCACTATATCCTGGCCACAGTGGCTTCTAGAAGTTCTTTGCATATATTCCATGACACCCCAGGGACTCTGTACTTATTGGAGCCTTGACATAAATGTTCTTCCCAAATTTTAGTCTACTTCTGTTGCATTCTTTGTGACTGAGACACATATTTTTTGTACTATGACATCTAAGTCAAAATGAACACACACACACCATTTTTTGTTATTATATGCAGTTTTAAGCACTTTATCTAATTTGTAATTATTAAATATATGTTTTCTCATTAGATTTGAACTTCAAGAGGGAAAAAAACCTTGTCTACTCTGTTGTTCCCCACAAAGCACTACTAGCTCTGATATAGTCATTACTCCTTAAATATTTACTGAAAGCAGGTGTAAGTTTTTCTGTAACTCTCACATTGATGACTGTGTATGTTATAGTACTCCTAGGGAACATTTAAGCCCCCATAGGTCAGAAACCACATCTTACATGTCTCACACAATGGTGGGTCAATCATCAGCACAGATGAAATGTTACTGCCTCATCCATCATTTAGGGAGTTTAGTAAAATACAAGGGCATTTGCAGACTGGGGGAATTCGTTGGTGCATTTCAAATGTGTGGCCTGGAGCTGGAGGCGTCCACCTTGGAGGACAAAACGGGAAAGCTGTAACCACAGTTAAGCATGTCAACAACAGCTGTGTGGAGACATACTGACGAGCATAGACTAACCGATCGCTTGTATTTTGAACCTGGTCACATCCCTTATTTAATCCACATGACATTGAGAAACTACTTATTCCTACTCTGCTTCAGTTTCCTCAATTCCGAATGTCTTGTAGCATGCTGGAAGGTTTATTGAGTATCCATATCAATCACGATGCTAAGGGGAAAGAAAACTAAGACCAATATCTAGTTCTTTGTGTGGAAACATAAGAACCCAACAAATAACACCACCTGCTTCTCAGTTCGACTTTACTTGTAGCAAGCCTTACCTATCTCTGTCACTCACTTCCAAAATAGAATTTATTATGCAGTGTCCCATGTCACAAAATCTTTCTTTTCGATCCACATTGCTCAGACTCCAGGCTGTCATTCCAACTGTTCACCCTACTCCCAATCTTGTATGTTAACCTGATCTCTCAAATATATTGTATATTTCTCAGAAACCTTATATCTGAGTCCTGTGTTGTTTTTTTTGTTTTTCTTTTCATTTTTATTATCTTTATTTATTTTGCTAAAGGTACATTGGGACATAAACTGGGCTCAGTAGCTTTTGCTTAATTTCATTCCAACACAAGGTGGGTGCCCCTTTTGATACAAGTTGAAGTAGCTTGACAATTTTTGAGTTTCAGGATGATATAGAGAACATAATTCTTCTAGTTTAAACAGGACAGGACTTTTCTCCCCAAGTACGAACGAGAAGATTATTCCCAAATACCTATTACTTTCATTTTTAAAATTTTAATTTTTTGTTGACAAACTTCAAAACATACAAAAGATACACATACATATCTGTACCTCCAGCCTCTTGTTGCCCTTCTCCACTGAATCTCTTCTTTCCAATCAGTCCCTTTTCTATTTTGATGTCATTTTTCTGTTCTCATATTATGTAGGTCTTATGTACGTAGTATCAGCCACTGTGAGGTCATGAATGCCATTCCATTTTGTGTCTGGAAGACAGTTTTTCCAAAGCATTCCTCCCCTTCCTTTGGCTCTTACATTCTTTCCATCACCTCTTCTGCAATGGCCCCTGAGCTTTGGAGAGTGGGATGGATATGTCTCATTGAGTGTGGACACTCCCCTGTCTGTTCTCCATGCTTTGATGAATTTTCGGTCTCCTTAGGCATCACTTCCTTTTATTGCTGGAACTCTGCTCTCTTCAAGTTTCATATGGGCATTTTTATTTTTTATTTTTTGGAGGCTTCTATAGATACTACTTTTTCAAGCTCCCCTCTCAGCTGGGTGAGATGTCTATGAAAGTGACGTGTGATGTTTTAAGTCATTTACTTAAAAAAAAAGCTGCTGCTTCTGAATTTCCTGTTTCATCCATGAACACAGGGCACATTTGGTGGGAATGGCTTCACTCTTGGGTGAGGGCAACACTTAGGGATGATAGTAAGCCATGAAAGACAAAAAACTGAATCAGCAATAGTCGCCATGTTCCCTTGTAACTACCTCAGCTTATAATTTTATGTGAGAGAACAACCTTTCTACCTTACTTAACTGATTGTTACTGATGCAGATAAAGTAACTGAAACAATGTCCTACTCAAAATGACTTACACTAGCTTATAAAGTCGTTGGGAAGCAGGAAGAAATAGCATAGGCTGAGCTTTTAGATCTTACTCCAAGGCTCTGAGCAATTCTGAGATGGTCTGTCTTTTCTTGGAAGCTTTCGTTCCAAAAGCCATGACCTGGACAAGCCGTGCCTACCACTGTTTGCCCCAGCCGAAGAGATGACCATGGAGTGTCTCTTGATCCCCACACAGGGAGTGAACCCACAGAGGCTCTCCAAATGATAGTGCTACTGTAAAACCAGACATCATCCCACAATGATGCTGGCGAAGGACACAGCAGAGGCGGCACCGTGTCCCCACTTCCACATTCCAGAACTCATGCTCGTGCATCTGAGTATGAATTTTGTCCAGAGCTTATTTGGAAGGGTCTAACACCTGTGTTTTCACTTGTCTAGGTTCCACATTATAGGGATGCATGCTGGAAGATGGGAAAGATGAGGTGTCAATATCAATTGACCTGATCAGGTACATAAAGTTGCCAGATCCTAAGGTCAGGAGGCCAGTCCACAGAGAGCTTCTAGCCAGCATTTGTTCTGTGACAGTTAATGCAATGAATGCTACGCTCACAGTTGAGTCTGTCATTATTTGCCTTCGAAGTGTTCTCCCCAGCAACTTATAGCTCAATGCAAGTTCTACTGTGTGGTGAGGCTCAGGACACACAATCTCAAAATATGACTTGTGGGTATATTGAAGCAAATAGCAGAAGCAGGAGGGTCCCTCTGTCCTTCCTCCAGCTCTCTCCCAACCCTCCCCTGAAGCAAGTCATAAGACCCTCACGTGAGAGGTAACCTCCTAAGCCCAAAGGGAAGAGAAAGGGTCACAGAGAAAATCGTCAGAGGCCTTGGCAAGTTTACTGCCATTAGATCACACCCTCCTGCTTTTTTGTGGGTTTCCGTGATTATCCATGGTCATGTAACCAATTATTATTCAGGTTTATTTATTTGGCTCTTATTTCCTTATAAGGCTTATATGCCTGTGTTTTACTGCATCATACGAAATAACGATTTCAATACATGTGTGGGGAGAGGGAGGAGGCTTCCTGAACTGAGTCTTGGTGGACAGAGACCACAGCTTTGGGACTGAGAACTTGGATTCTGACTTCAGACTATGTTGAATCTCATCCTGCCACTTATTACGTAAGGTCTGAGGAAGCTCAGTGAGCACCCAAGGGCAAGGCAATGTTATTCTTCCTCCCACCCCCATGAAGAAAAAACCGTTCCCAGAAAAGAGGGAGCTGCAGTTTATATTCAACTCCTTACAAAAGTCAGTGTTTTATTTTAAAGAAAAAGATATGACACTTACTTGTGATATCAATTAGCTGGGCCCTTTGAGAGGAGCCCCTCACCCAAGGTCATTCGACTAGAGGTTATGGGGCTCCAGTTAAACTTTCCTCCACAATCCACTTCTTAGCAATCACTGAGAATGTTCTGTCTGCTGACCGGGGTTTGATTCCCTCGCACCACATAAGGCCTGATGCACAAGGTGGTACATTCACCTGGAGTTCATTGGCAGTGGCAAGGGGCCCCGGCTCACTCTCTTGAACACACTTTCTCTCTTCCTCTCTCCTGGAAAATAAATAAAAATTCTTGTCTCCTGGCTGCTTCTGCCTGCTGCCCTGTGGCTGATTTCCAGGGAGCATGTCTGATGCTAAGGATTGTCTTTCTTGTGTGTTCCTGCTCAGCTGTACTGTTGACTCCACCAAGGTCTCAGGTGAAGGATCCTTGGGGTCCCGGAGAGCCCTCCTATGAAGTGACCCCTGTGCTGGTTGGTGCACTCAGACCTCTATTAAAATCAGATCGTACACCCCAGCCTGTGTGGGGTATTCAGGTTAAGAAGAGCAGGTCACACCACAGACCTCGGGCATCCCAAGCTTCTGGCCCACCTCATCTGTGTGAGTGTGAGGGAGCTGAAGGCAGACTCCACAACAGCTGGCCTGCCTAGCAGGAGAAGGAGCAATTCAGTGGCTGCCTTTTGCAGAGCAGAGCAGGCAGCACTCACTAAGGTCACACCCCCAACACCAGGGCACCTGGGAAAAGACATCCAAAGGGTTCTTTCCCCTTTCCTCCACACCGCCGAGTGTCTCTGGTATCACTGGCCCTACTGGTTTCCCCACCCTCACTTGTTTCTAAATCCACTTTAGTATTTTCTCCAACATGATTAGAATATGATTTGGGGCCCAATCCAAGGCTGATAAACCTGGATCTCAGCCTGCAGGTGTCTTACCTTACCCAGTAAGTACTGATCTGTGTTGAAAGATGAAAGGTTCACTTTCCACATGGCCCTGAGACCCAAAAACACATTTTCTTATAACAAAATATGGAGAAATAAGCTGAGTTCTAGAAGCCTGGAAGCTGGGGAGGCAGCTTGAAGACACTGGGCAGGAGCCTGAAAGTAGACATTGAAGCCCTAGATCTTGGTGCTGATGTGTGAACAACGTTCTACCACAATGGGAGAATCCAAGACTTGCCAGCCTAGGCTAGAGGTTTTCAGGGAGATGGAGATTGGGCATGTTCAGGGTGGTTTCCTCATAGGAGACTAGACTTTTTCCGAGGAGATGCACTTTGAGGGTGGGATGGTATGGTCAGAGATGACTAGAGTTTTTCAAGTGTTCATATGCAACCTAATTACCCAAGGAGCTATTCCAATGCAACTTCCTCTTTGGCTGTCCAATGTGCACTGGGGATTTGGCTTGTCTCTCCAGGTCCTAGGTGAAGCTGCAGACCCAACCAGGGGTGGATTAGTGACAGGCTATAGGTGAGAGCAGATGTCCCCTCCAGCTATCTGTGTGTTACGTATGCTGCACATTCTTTCAGGAACAATAACATTTCCAGTGGGCTTAATTATATACTTATACCTAATTTGTTAAATGACACATATGAGAAATGGTTAAAAGTTCTAACAGTACCGAAAAATAAAAACATAGGGTATAGAAATGTCCCAATAACCCCACACTCAAGAAAGAACTGATTGTTAATTGTGCAGAGTATTTAAGAACATGATGACTCAACTGAAGCCTGTGATGCCCAGCTGTCTCTGTTCAGTGAGCCACCAAAAAGTTTTGGAATATATTAAAAGTTTCTTCTCTCTGTCAAAGTCACTGTAATACCCAATATGGCAGGGGACAGGTGGTGAGTTTGGGTTTATAAAGTGAAAGGCTGGAAAGCTTTATGGGGCATGCAGGGATAGACCGCAGAAAGGGGTCGGATGGGACAGAAACACAGACTCAGAGACCTGGCCACTGGGGGTTTCAAGTAGGCGTTTTCTCCTTAATTAGTGCTTCTGATGGGAATTAATTATTGGGGGGTTGGAGTTCTGAACTGCTTTCACTAGAAAATGCCCAGTGACTTCAAGGAGTGACCTAATGACATCAAGAAAGATGAGAATCTCTTCAGCAAGGGCTCAGGAACAAGTAGGTTCTGGTGACTCCTTGGTCCAGGGGACAAGAAGAGGGACAAGTTTTGTCTTTTGTTTGTTTGTTTGTTTGTTTTTTGAGGTATGGTCTTGCTCTAGCCCAGGCTGACCTGGAATTCACTATGTAGTCTCAGGGTGGCCTTGAACTCATAGCAATCCTTCTACCTCTGCCTCCCGAGTGCTGGGATTAAAGGCGTGCACCACCACGCCCGGCAAGTTTTGTCTTCTGTGACCTCAAGTATACCACTGCTTTGAGAAGACTCCCAAGACAAGATTCCTTGGTTGACCTCAGGACTGCACTCAAATTCTTCTGGTCTTTCATCCCCCTGAAATGGCACAGCAACCTTGAGTAAACAACTTTAAGGAAGAAGTAGTCACAGTTTGGGGAGGGTTGTGGGCCATACTCAGCTCGCTCTATTGCTATGGCAGCAGAAGATCATGACAGAGAAAAGCTGCTCAATTCATAGTGGTCAGGAAACAGAGTCAGACAGCAAGTGACCAGGGCAAGACATAGCCTTCAAAGACATACCTCCTTGTGACATTCTTCCTCCAACCAGGTCCAGCCTTGTCTTAGACCGCTCAATAGGAAGTCACCATTGGATTAACTTCTTGATGAAGTTAGGCCCTCATGATCCAGCCACCTTAAAGATTGCATCCACCAGCTGGCAGACCAAGCCTTCAACGCATGAACCTTTTGGGGTATACTCATACACAAACTGTAAGGGCCCCCTTTGGCCTGATACCTCTTGTTCAGCCCATTCATAGTAGTATCCTGTCTGCACTGCACCCCTCTCCCCAACCTGAAATCCCATGTTCTCCATGAAGGAGTTTTAATGATCTTACAAATATATTTTTCTATAGGTGCATGTATCCCCCTCTTATTTCCTCTTCTTTCTCCTCTCTCTCTCTCTCCCTCCCCCTCTTCTTCTCTCTCTCTCTCTCTCTTTCTCTCTCTCTCTTTAGCTGGTACACATACCTCCTTTATATCCTTTCTCTCATTTTCTCTATTTTCTTCCTTTCCCCCCCTACATCTCACCATTATAATTAATTAATAAAGTCTTAGATCTGAGAAAAAAAGGGGGCATTTTCCCCCAAATGTCTGTGCTATTTCTTGCCTTAGGACTTTTTACAGGCTGGGTTCATTCCTTGGAACACAGTCCTAATTCTGTGTTCCAAGAAGATATCCTTCACTGACCACCCCTTCCCCTCTTCTCTCTCCAAGTGGAATCGAGTGACTTTTCCCCCTCTGCTACTGAAATCTTTACCTGTTCTCTAATCCCTTTTATTATACATGGTGTTCTTATTTCTTTTCACAGGAAATCATAAAATCCAAGCAGATAGCCTACGTGTCCACAGCCTGGAATGTGCCCATTGAATATCTGTTGAAGGCATAAAATTTCATTTACCGAAGAAGAATTAAAGTGAACTTTGCTAACTCTTCTCGCATGAATTCATTCCTAGTGGATCGATTTGGGAAAGCGATAAGACAATCGACTTACAGACAAATGTTAGGGTTACTGAGCAAGTCCCTAGACTTGAGATCAGAGAGACTGAAATCCAAGCTCCTCACTGAGACATTATCCATTAACTTGCTTCTCATTTTGCCTTTCTGGGCACCACTGTCTTTAATGGAAGAAGGACTCCTATCATCCTCACAAGAGAACATGAGTTCTAGGCTTGAGTTATCTACATGCCAGGTTTTCGAGGTACCAAATTTGGGGTTGGTTTCATGTACAAGTTGTGGTGATGTATATATTTACATAGATATTTTTATCAGTTATAGTCACATATGCATCCCCCTCTCACCCTCACTCCATGCTCTGTTGGGGGAGACTAGGCTGGACAAATAAAATTCCTCCTGTACCAGTAGTTTATTCTAGGCGCTGTGGGCCAAGGCTAAGGTGGAAGAGGCAATGGAGACTTCCTCCTTCCATTCGGCTCCCAGACGTGTCAGTGTTCCACGACCTTGTTTCTTCATGCTGGCAGCCATAGTTTCTTCCAGTAGAGTCCATTGTGAAGTTTTCCCAGTATTTGGGGAACCAGCCTCCCCCAGTTCCCTATGGATTCAGCACCAGTATGAACTCCAGGCACTCTTTCCTAGGGTCTGATCCCCACGTACATAGGAATATGCATGTCCACTTGCAGACGCAATACCCACAAACAGAAAGAAAGAAAAAAAGCCAATAAATGCTCGTGAGCATGTGGAGAAACCTCCTAAGCTAGTGGGAACTGGTACAGCTACTGTGGACTTCAGTATGGAGATTCTACAAAGGCAATGCAAATAGAACGACCATTGGGCCCAGCTGTATCTCTTCGGTATATTCTGAAAGGACTTTAAGTCAGCATATGAAGAGGTAGTTGCACACCCTTCTTGATTGCTACACTATTCACAATCATTAAGAAATTGAATCAACCTGCGTATCCACCAACCGATAAATGGATAAAATGTCATACATCTTGAAATTTTACTCAGCTGTAAAGAATGAAATTGGGTTTTGGGGGGGGGAATTGATGGAACTGGAGATCATTATAATAAGCAAAATGGATGGTTAGCAGTATTATATCTCATCATCATTTGCCAGAAATTTGCAATGTTATGGAAAGAAATTTTTGATACTATGGGATAGCTAGGATTTCCTCATTTCTCTTTGCCAGGATAGGAACGGAAGTGTGCCGAGGATGAAGCTAATAGTAAGAACATGGTAAGAACAGTGGGCTGAACTTGTATGAGCTCCACATATAAGGATGTGCATGGACAGGTGGCTGGATTAGGTGAGTGCTAGGAGGGAAGGCTCCACCCTGACTCTGTGCACAGGTGTGTCAGGTGAAAACACCCATCTGTTTATGTAGAACTCATGATTGACCCGCATCTTTATCAGCAACAAAATGAATGTTTACATAGGGCATATCAATTTTAAAACCTTTCTCCACATGCATTGTCAAATCTAATCCTCATAACCATTTAAGGCAAGTCGTGGTTTGAATCTCGTTTTGTAGACGGGGTTTCTAAGTTTCTCAATCATTGTGAAGCCTGAAGTGGAGCCCGGTTTTCTATCATCCAGATCCAAGTTCATTTGCCATGTGTCTCCGCTACTTAGTGCTGGGAGGCAGCTATAATGAAGATATACTCTGTGCTCAAGAGATCACTACAGAAGTTCCTTGAAAGTACAGTACCCTCTCTTATATATGCAGGAAATGTTCCAAGACCCCTAGTGGATGCCTGAAACCCTAAAGAACCAAACCCTTTATATACCATATTTTTTCTTTACATACATACCTATGTGAATTTTAACTAGGCACAGTAAAATTAATCATAACTACCAATGAAATAGGAATTATAAAATGATATACCAAAATAAATGTTATTTAAAACTTGTGACTTTTTCAGTTCTGGAATTTTCCATTTAGTATTTTGGACTGTGTTTGACTAGAGATGGCTGAAGTCATGGAAAGTGAAACCATAAATATTGGGGAACTATTGGGAATTCTGAGAAGATGGAGAAATAGTATACATCATGGCCTTGTCCCTGGAAGAGTTCACTCTGAAAGTTGGCTTTTTTGGTGGGGAATAATTTTTAATGTATAGGAAAATTATGAAGATGACACAGACAGTTTACATGACTGTCATGTATATGTTAAAACACAAGTCCACACTGGTCCATCACTACTAAGTGGATTATAGATATGAGTCAGACTTCACCAATTTTTCCATGTGTGTTCTTATTTGCATTCTAGGATAGAACATGAAATGATACATTATGACCATTTTAGTGTCAACTGACCTGTGTGTTTTTTCATCTTGCCTTTTATGACCTTGAACTTAAGAACAATAAGGTATTTTGTGGAATGCCCCTCTATTTAGGCTTGCCAGTTGTGTCTCTCATAATCAGGCTGATTTTGAGATAGAATATGCATAGTTAATTTGCCACCTTAGTGAATGGTTCTGATGGGTATACAAACATCAGCATGACTTGGTCCAATGGGGTGACTCTTGATCATTTAATTAATGTGGTGGTATCTGCCAGGTTTTTACACTGGAACAGTGCACTTTTCACTTCCTTTATTCTATCCATTAAAAGTGAGTCTCTAAGTCTAGCCTATAAAGAAATTCAGAGAATCAACCCCCATATCTTGGAGAAAAAGTTTGAAAGAATCTAGGACATGTATCAAAGCCACGATTGTGGTGAGATGTAGAGAACATAGTGAGTGGCTTCCAAATATCCTGTTTTCCTTAAAGTTTTACCTGTGAATAACTCCCTCTCCATTAAGGCCTCTTCCTCTCTTCTATGACTTCTTCCCCTCTCAAGGACTGCTTTCTGCTTTCATTATACACACAGTGTGTTTGTATAATGATTAGATAGATGGATGGATGGATGAGAGATAGATAGACAGACAGACAGACAGACAGACAGATGATAGGTAGAGAGAGACAGAGATAGACAGACAAATACATGCATATATACACACAGAGAGACACATATACATGTATGTCATGGGAAACTTTTCTCCTGAGGTGACAAGAACATGGATTTATTCACCCCAGCTAAGGCACAGATGACAGACTAAAGTACTATTGCACCAAAACCAGTTTTCCTGAACCAATGAGTTTTTTGGGGTTACTTAGAGAACAGGGTGAGAGGTTGCTTACAGGAACAAAGTCAGTTGCATCATAGAAAAACCCAGCCCAGCATAAGTTATGGCTCATGGAAACTGCTTCTCTAGAGCTCACGACATGACCTGCAGACAGCTCAGAGTCCCATCCCCAAGCACTTGTTTTCCCTTCATGTAGACTTAGAGAGGAGTTTTGCAATCTTTTTCCAGACATGTTCACTTACTGAGTGTCTGGAATTTTCCTTCTTCCCCTCAAGAGGGAATGTTTCAATTTCTAATTAACATTGATCAAAGTCTGCCTTTTGTTTATCATTCCTATAATCTTGAAGAGTGTTCATGTGACCTTTTAAGTTTCAGCTGTTGATCTCTTGACACCCTCCTCCCTTCAGTAGCGAATATTTTAATTCTGAGGAATCTGCTATACAATATATGAGAGGAGAAAACATTCAGTATTTGTTTTTCTGGGTCTGAAACAGAGTAGACGCATGTACTAGTTAGTAGTACCAGGAAAAATGCTCTGTGTTCTCTTGGAGCTTCTTGATATATAGTCCACCACCAGAAGGGTCACGCACTCTGAAGGATAGACTTGCTCCCTCAATTAATTCTTCTTGGAAACACCCTCCCAGAACCACACAAGAGGTGTGTCTCTTAGTTGATTGCTAATCTGATCAAGTTGACAATAGAACTTAACATCAAATTCCACTCCTTATCAACTTGATACCAAACCCCATCGCCTTTCTTCTTACTTTAATTTCCAAATGCAGGCAATAATGAGGTCATAATTTCTCTTAACATGACATAGTAATCACGCATACAACTCTAAATAGACTATTATTTCCCCAAAATACATGGCAAAAATCCTTTGAGGACTGCTTAGTCTCAAAAGTCAAATAATTTAAATATAGATTTAACAACACGACTGATATTATCTCAATTGATATAAATTACATAGTAGAGAAATAAAAGAAAGGAAAACAAAGGCATCTTAATATTTGTGTATATCCATCCACAAATACTCTTAACAAAATAGGACAGAAACCCTTGTTTCTGTAACTGGTCACACGTGGCCTAAGCTGGTATTTGTAACCACCTTCTACTATCCATTTTGTATTTCATTGACCCTCAGAGAGCACCTCAGCAAGTCTTGGTTCTTTACCTGAAGGGGTAATTCATACCTCCAGTCTTGAGGGTGTCTGGGCCATTTATCACCCTTTCTTGATTGGGTTGTAGTTTTCTGTTGACCTTGACCAGAGGACTTGGTAATAATAAGAGGATCCCTAAAGGAGCCTGCACTCCAGATATACTCTTCCCTACCTCCATTGTGGAGAAGTAGAGAATTTTCTACTGGTAGCCTGGATCAATTACTTCTCCTAGCACTGTAACGGAATGCTGGTTCAGAGCATATATATCCTTCTGGAGAACCCTGCCCCAGACCTTCAGGCTCTTGCCACTTAGTTGACATTGTAATTATTTCTTTTTTTATACTATAGACACAATAGACGTTTCAAATATTTTTATTTATTTGCAGGCAGAGAGAGCTAGAAAGAAGAGAGAGAGAGAATAGCCATGCCAGGACCTCCAGCTGCTGCAAATGAACTCTAGATGCATGTGCCACAGTGCATCTCACGTTACATGGGTACTGGAGAATCTAACCCGTGTCATTATGCCTTGCAAGTAAGTGCCTGAAGCACTGAACCATCTCTCCAGCCCCTGTAATTATTTCTTGAAAAGACCATTCCACAATTCTATTAAGCCAGCTGCTTCAGGGTGGTAGAAAACATGGTAAAACCAGTTCTATCAGCATGCGCCCACTGACACTTCTTTGGCTGTGAAGTGAGTTCCTTAAGTAATCTTGTGTGGAATACCATGACAGTGGATAAGTCATTGTGTAAATCCACAGACAGTAGTTTTGGCAGAAGCATAATGTGTAGGAGAGACAAATCCATACCCAAAATAAGTATTTATTCCAATCAGGAAAAAATGCTTCCCTTTTTGTGACGGCAAAGGTCTGTCTAATGTAGTCAACCAAATATCTTTAATTACCAATTTTTCAATTATCCTTCTTCCATGTCCCAAACCATTGCCTGCAGCCCATGAATCAGTACACTTCCATTAGATGACGGACTGCTGCTGAGTGCATCCAACTTAATGGTTTGGTGGGTCAGCTAACACCCAGCTCACAAAAGACATCTTGAGTCACATGGTAATTTATTACCCCATTGTCAAGTGTTCATTATGTACTGAGGCCCAATAGCAGGCCAAGAGCTGTCTCTTAGAGGGAGAATAGTTGTCTGCCAATGACAGGCTTTGCTTCAAAATTCCAAGGGCCTAAGCTGTGATTCACATGTGGAGGCCTGACAAAGACTCCAGACAGTATCCCTACCAGCCACTGACACCTCGAAGAACTTTGGGTCTTCTGGATCACATGGCCCAAGGGTCAGGGCACCCAGCAGCCTGGACCTGTTGAAGAACCTTCTCCTGCTCTGAGACCCACTCAAAACTGAAGCTTTCCAGTCATTTCATATATGGACCACAGTAACACACCCAAGAAAGGAATGTTCTGCCTCTATGATCCAAACTGGCCAACTAGGCATTGTGCCCTTGGGTTTTGATTGGATTTATTTCCCATCCTCTGATATATATATATATATATATATATATATATATATATATATATATATATATATATATATATGCTGTACCAGCAAATCTAGAGTTGTTGCCTCCTCCTTCCCCCTTAATACAATAAACATCCATTGTACCGCATTTTTCCTCTGGGCATAGCATGATGCCATCTTAAAGTAAAGAACACTTGATCGGGTAGTTATGGCAATGTTAGAGCAGAAAATACTAGGACACCACCAGGTATAGAGTAATGGTAATGGACTTACTGATGACTCCCTAGAAGATGGAGGGAAAGTCACAGGACCCTCACCTGATTCCAGCTACCTTCCCTCCTTCCCTCTCCACCAGCTGCAAGTGATTTTAGGTAGAAGCTAGATTAAGAGGTAGAAAGTTAATTAGAAGGGGGACTTCATTATGCAGCTTCCATGAGGTCACCATCCAGGATGAGGTGGGACTTTATGGTAATACAGCTGCCTCTGAGTCACCCATGCTCTGAAAGTAACCCAAATAAACTCATTGGTTCACCAAAACTGGTTTCGGTGTAATTGTGCTTTGGTCTGTCATCTGTGACCTATCTGGTACAGATACAGATGTATGTGTACGTCTCCCAAGAGAAAACACATGCCATACCATAAAAACAATGGACCAACATGTGTAGAAAGGACAGGTGATCAAGATCCCTGCAAACTAAATTAGGACATAGAGCTGGAAAATTAATATAACCTTGAGATAAAGTAGTAAAGGTGAGCCAAGCGTAGAGATGCACGTCTTTAATCCTAGCACTCAGGAGGCAGAGGTAGGAGGATTGCAGTGAGTTTGAGGCCACCCTGAGATTATATAGTGAATTCCAGGTCAGCCTGGGCTAGAGCAAGACCCTACCTAGAAAAAAAGAAGAAAGAGAAAGAAAGAAAGAAAGAAAGAAAGAAAGAAAGAAAGAAAGAAAGAAAGAAAGAAGGAAGGAAGGAAGGAAGGAAGGAAGGAAGGAAGGAAGGAAGGAAGGAAGGAAGGAAGGAAGGAAGGAAGGAAGGAAGGAAGGAAGGAAGGAAGGAAGGAAGAAAGAAAGAAAGAAAGAAAGAAAGAAAGAAAGAAAAAGGAAGGAAGGAAGGACAGTAAAGTGTACTGCAAATTGTTTCTGGTGGTCCTTATGAGCAGGTGTGGAGAAGAAAGAATTTGAAAGATGAAGAGCTGTTATACCAGGATATGTGTTCATCTGCTTTAGCAAAGAAACCACGTCTGGAACAACAACTGCAGTTGAACTCACTTCTTGGTTGTTTCCTGAAATCAGCTATCATTCTCCATGATCCATCTGTCTTATCCTTTTCCACCATGATCTTATCCAAGGTACTATAAGTGGGCACAAATATTCAATGGTTTTAAATACAGAATCACTAAATTCCTTGCAACAAGAGGTGAGTCAGGATCACACAATACATCTGACTCAACCTGATGCACTTCAGGAAGACTGACAATGCTGTAAGTAGAAACAAGGCATGTTGTTGAGCTTGTAGAGTGATAATTCAAGTCGTTATGCTTTTCTACAGGTTAAAAACACTAGAAGGATTTGACCTTATCTTAATTTGCTTCATGGGGTAGTCCTTTCACTCCCCTCAGAGAAGGAAAACCCTGAGGATTGATATTTCTAGGATATTGATATTTCCTTTTCCAGAAAACCTGACCCCAGACAGCTGATATCGGTCTCCTAAGAGACCCCAAGCCGGATCTCTCAGAAACTTGCATTTTCACCCTATGCTCTTTCTTTCTAAGTTTTTCCTACCCTACACTATAATTTAATAAAATCTTTCTTAACCTTATCCTCTGATCTGTGGATTTAATTCATCAAAACTCACATGACAAGAGCCCCAAAAAGCCACTGACTCAGTGTAAGCTCTGTGTGACACCGATTGGATCCTGAGTTATTGCCCTTCCAGGATCTAAGACTCTGACACTCTTAAAGATCCCCTGAATTCCCATATCAAAATATCACAGAATATCCTTAACCAAGGAAGTGAAAGAACTCTACAACGGAAATTTTAATGCACTGATGAAATTAAAGAAGATGCCATAAAATAGAAAGATCTCCCATGCTTATTATAGACTGAAAGAACCAGAAAGTGGCCATCCTACCAAAGCAGCCTACAGATCCAATGCAATCCCAATCAAAATGCCAACACCATCCTTCACAGAAATAGAGAAAATGCTCTTGAAGTTCATATGTGTCATGGATTGATCCAGGTGTCCCCCACAAACAAATGAATGTGTTCTGATAGATCGATCCTCAGCTGATGGCAGTTTGGGTTTTACAACTTCACTGTGTTGTTGGGGGTGGGCTTACGGGGGTTATAAGCCAGCTTCCCCTTGCCAGTGTTTGGCACACCTTTCTGCCACTGTTTGCAGTGCAGTGGCGAAGGTGATGTCCACATCTGCTTATGTCATCATTTTCCCTGCCAGGATGGAGCTTCCCCTTGAGTCCATAAGCCAAATAAACCTATTCCTCCCAAACAGCTTTGGCTGAGTTTGTTCTGCACAGCAACAGAGAAAGTTAACTATAACAATATGACAGCACAAAAGACTTTGGATATCCATAATGTCCTCAGCAAAAGAATTCTGCTGGAGACATCACCATACCTGATTCCAAGCTCAACTACAGAGTCATAATAATGGTACTGATCCAACAACAGACATGTAGATCAACGGAAAAGAATAGAAAATCCAAGTACAAGTCCATGGAACTACAGCCACCTGACTTTTGAGGAAAAGGCCAAAAAAACACACATTAACAGGAAAAAAACACATTTTCAACAAGTGGTACTAGAAAAACTGGATATCCACACAGAGAAGAATGAATTTAGAACCTCATTTCTCATCATGCACAAACTCCAAACACATCAAGAATATCAAAGTAAGACCTATACATCTGACGGAGCATGAATATCTAGAATTTACAAAGAACTCAAAACAAACTGAGTAATTAAAAAAATCAAACATCTCAACCATAAAAAAAATGGACTATGGAACTGAACAGAGAGTCCTCAAAAGGAGAAATACAAAGAACCAATAAATATTTAAATAAATGTTCAACATCATTTGCCATCAGGGAAATGTAAATTGAAACTACTTTGAGATTTCATCTCACTCTGGTCAGAATGACCATCATCAAAAAAAAAAAATCAAAGAATGTCAAATGCTGGTAGGTAAGGTAAGGGTGTGGGAAGAGGACCGGTATAACCCTGTCGGTGGAAGTGCAAGCTGGAAGAGCCAGTGTGTAAATCAGTGTGGAGGCTTCTAAGAAGTTAAAAATAGATTACCATATGATCCAGCTATAACCCTCCTGGGCATATTCCCTAAGGGCTCTACACTTTACTATAGACATACTTGCTCATCCATGCTTATTGCTGCTTTATTCCCAATAGCTAGGAAACAGAATCAGCCTAGATGTCCATCAACTGATGAATGGATAATGAAGATGTGATACACAGACACAATGGCGTTTTATTCAGCTGCAAATAAAAACAGAAATTATGAAATTTGCAAGACAATGGACAGAACTGAAAAATATTATACTTAAAAAATGCAGACTCGGAAAGACAAATGCCACACATTCTCTCTCATATGCAGGTCCTAACTGAATTTTTAGATCTAGGTAAATTGGAGTAAGAGTCCATAGTAGAAGCCAAAAGCTAGAATGAGAGCAGGAAGGGGTAGAGGGGGAAGGCTTAGGTGAAAGAGTGGTCCACACTTCCTGGACAGTCCAACAATAGCTGGTTGTCCACCAGAACTCAATGGTAAGAACCTATTGATAACAGCACGTGTTCAGAGGCAGGGCACTGAAAAAAATCAAGCTGGAACTTAGCTGGAAGCATTCTTCTTGCTGGCTAGCTGTCATAGTGCTGGAAACTTCTATGCAGGCTTCTGGGGGTGGGGCAGGAGTGAAGTCATCAACAGTCTTAATCAGCCATGAATCCTACAAGCTATACAATGGGCCAGCCAAGAATTACTGCACTACTGGTATGTCGGTTATAGGGATAGACAATTGCTCTGATTGGATGTGAGGCTCGCCCATGGGAAGGGATTCATATCTGGCACTGAAAACCGAGTCAAAATCCCTATGGCTTGTTATGAGCCCTAGTGACAGGGGAAGCTATTACTGTTCTTTGGCTAAATAGATGATACATGGTGCCTATCAAATTCCCCTTGTCATGTTTACATATATGCCCACAAATTAGTGCTATGCTCACTTTTGGCTAAAGAAGCTTTTTTTTTTTTGCAGATGGTGGTGACACCTGGAGAGATTGAAAACTCATGAAGGTGCTGAGAAGTGACAGTTGAGTGTTATCTCTGGGTCCAGCATCTCTGTCATACCCTCCAGGGGTCAGGAAACAATATTAGTACTGCTGGCAAGCAAAGCTCCTTTTAGAGATGGTTGTGAATACTGAGGAGGCTCAATATTCAACAAAGAGGTAAAAATAAGAGGCTGTTGAGAGCTGAACAAGACACATCTATTATACCTTCTAAGGCTCAGAGAAAATTGCAGAACGGGGGTGGATAAATGTTAGAACGAGGGGGTGAGGAGGAGCACTTAGGGACACTGTCCTCTAGACAGGAAGTGGCTGGAACTTCGTGGCCTCACTGGGTGTCATTGCCTCCACAAGACCTGCACAATATTGCACACGTCAACATTTTGACATAGATCATGGAAGGCAAAAAGAACGAGACATCAAAATAGAAGAGAGACCTCTTGGAGAGAGGAGGGGTTTGGTCAATGGGGCGGGAGAGGAGGGACGAAAGAAGGCAATGGGCATGGGCGGGAGTTATGATCAAATTATAGTATGCTTGGATATTAAAATTCTCATAAAGGGACTTGGAAAATGGTCCAGTGACTTGCAAAGCTTCTGGCCCTGGTTCAATTCCTAAGCTATCCACATAAGAAGAACCAAAAAGTAGCACATGCATCTGGCATCCATTTGCAGAGGTAAGAGGCCCTCTGTTCTCACCAGCTCCTGATAACACCAAGCCTGCTAGAGAAACATCCTTACAATTCTGTCACTCTACAATCACTCCTGGTACCAAAATCTTTATGAATACATCACATTTCTCTAGAGGAACATAAAGAATAGAATGAACATGGACTATATATAAAGAGGATTCATTCGATTAGCATATAGGACATGGGCTGGACAATGCAACAATAGCTGTCTGCAGATTGGAGGGTCAGAGAACCAAGTAGCTGCTCAGTGCACGAGGCTGGATGCCTCACAGTCCCGATCTGGCACTAAAGGGCCATGGTCTTCTGTCCACGCTGGAAGGCTGAGGAAGCTGGGTTCCAGTGTCTGAGAAGCATAGCAGCAACAGGGTAGATGCACAAACCAGTGAGTAGATGGGCAGGTAAAAAGGACTGTATATTTTTGGAG
Organism: Zapus hudsonius; assembly: GCA_004024765.1. Classification (NCBI taxonomy): domain Eukaryota; kingdom Metazoa; phylum Chordata; class Mammalia; order Rodentia; family Dipodidae; genus Zapus; species Zapus hudsonius. The sequence continues at coordinate 23,485 of PVHP010012188.1, forward strand.
CTTCTTTCTATACAGTCCATCACCGGAAGGGTCACTGTCATAGTCAGCCGCATGCCGCTGGAATGAATCTCCAAACCAGACACAGTTTAGGGGAGGAAAGGATTTATTTGTAGCTATATAGATACAGGGGAAGTTCCAGAATGCAAAATAGGCTGCTCCCTTTTCACAGGCCCAAGCAGAAAGAGAAACCCATCACCAACACCATATACATAGAACAGCAAACAGGCAGGAGGGCCAAAGAGAGAATTTCTTCCCCTTTATGTATGCTTAGGGTGGGGTCTTACAACCCTTTCCCAGACTTAATGGCTTCCTGAGTCTCTGGAATTTCCTTCCTGCACTGCCCACACAGGAAAGTATATTTATTTCTAGGTTCTTTGAACTTCTTTATTTACATCCTGTCCCCTACTGAGAGGCTGCCTTCCTGTAAACATTCTCAGAGACCCATCCAAGATAATTAAAAAGATCCAAGTTGACAACAAAACCTAACCATCACAGTCACCATCTCTGGGGTGAGGTCTTCAACTCTCCATCAATGCTTCCTGGAACGGCCCTCACAGACCTGTTCAAGAGGTGTGTCTCTTGCTTAATTCCTAGTCTGATGAAATTGACAATAGAACTTAACTGTCTCTGAAAGGTAACTGATGACAGGCAGATCAAGAACTCAAACCTTGAGAGCTAAGTTGCACTCTGGTAAAAAAAAAAACACTTTCTTGCCTGAGATTGGTTCTCTATAAAGGACCTGCAAAGCTAGGCAATGGGATGGTGAGTCTGGGAAAGTAGATGGAGTGGAATCATAATAGAAGGGAGGATGTTGGGAGGCCAGGTATGGGGCAAGGCATCTCTAGTTACCATAATAATTAGGCCTTTACAGGCCAGGGCTTGCTCACTCTGCTGTGTTGATGGCACACATTCCTGCTCCTGGCAGCCAGGACTTCAGCTTCAGCAACAAGTTGGTCTTGAGAGTCAGGAGCCTGATGGGTACTATCTAGGCTTGGATCCCGGTGGCCCTGGCTGGTCCATGAACTTTTCTGTTTTCAGTTGGCTGATAATCATAGCCTCCTGATTGGCTGTCCTGACCTCTCTTGTTCCTTTTCAGAATCGCCATGTATCTATGAGCAATCGTTCACAAATGTCAGTCTAATAAGCCAGGACTCCTGCAGCTCCACTATTGGTTATCAATGAATAACTCCCAAGTGTTTCTCACTGTACCTGAGACAAACCACACATCTTTCTCGGGGAAGGACTCGGTGACTTGTCCTCACATTCATTTCATCCCCTGTCATTGACGTTCACTGACCGTCCTGCAGCCCTACTTTCTCTCAGGTCATTTCCTCCTACGCTCTCTCCTTGCCTTTTAGTGGCTGGTGTCTCTTGATTCTTGGTGAATTATCAACTCTGTCCATCTTCCTTTCTCTCCCAAGAGAAACCAGGTGCAAACACTTTTTCTTTTAACCCAACCTCTGTCTTATTGCTCCAAGTCACCAAACAGTTTACAGCCATGCATATGAGTGTGTGATTCCTTGATCATGGCTGTCTCCTCCCTAAGCTCTTTGAGAGCCAGGCGTGGGCCTCTTGGGTCCCTTCTGTCCATCCTCAGAGCCATCATGGTGCCCAGTGCATAATACATGCTCAAGAAGTATGTGGCTGGGAGGGAGGAAGGCCGAAGAGACGCAGGCTGAGCGCATGGACTGTGGGCCTTCGGGAGATCATCGTAGTTTGATCCCTCTCCCCCCCCTTTTAGTGGGTGTAGCCTTTACACAGTTCTCTGGTTGCAGTCCCTCCCTCACACCAATTCAGAGATCCCTGACCCTGAGAGGTTGGTCTAATGCAGCCCTGAGGCTGGGCACATCTGAGGGCAGACCTGGCCACCTAGGGGAGCAGATGTGGCCTGGGGAGGGAGTGAGAAGGGCACTGAGGAGCAGTCCCCCTGGGGCCTCATCAGCCTCAGTCCTCCCAGTCCCTGTTCCTCCTCAGCAGAAGGCTGCTCCACCTCTCCCAATGCCCACTGAGCTGCTGTTTGTTTGGTTGCATGTGCTGCTTAGCAACTGCCTGTTTTTGCTTATTTACCTCCCCTGGGCCGTTTCACAACACTTTGTAATAGGCTCTGCTCTCTCTGGTGCACATCTGGTTTGGATTTAGCCTGTCAGAGCCCCTTGACAAGGAGAGCTTGCACTTTCCTCAGCAGTCACCAGGCACAGACCTCCCACCCCACCCCCAACCCCAATCTGGCTACTCCTGGGCGTAGGTCTACTCCAGGCTGTCAGTCACTACCTCCTCTGCTGCTTTTCAACAGTTTAAACATTTCAGAACCCAAAGAGAAACTCTGAGGAGGACAAGAAGAGCAGGGGTTCAAGGAATATTAGATCAGGAAGGAAACTTTGGATTCACTTAGAAACTCCAAACACCCATAGTCCTTCTTCCCACCCTTCAGAGATGGGCCCTGTCTTGCTCAGAGCACAAGACTTCCCTCAAGACCACTCTGCCAGTAGACTAGGCTAGAGCCAACACTGGCTGTAGTAGTTTTCCTCTATTCTCATACTACCTGGAATTTTCCTGTGGTTTCTATAAAGGACCAGTAGAAAATAGGAGGTTTGGAAGATGTCATTTTAGAGAGAGAAAAGAGAAACTTATTTCTTTACCCACCTGCATAGATTGTATTGCACATCCAGGCAGGGCAGGATCAGCCAAAGGTAAGGGCTGGGAACAAACCCAGGGCATCTCTCTGGTCTCCTCTTCCTCATTGCTCTGGCAAACACATCTACTCAGAAGAAAACCAAACACACACGTTGATACTGACTTGTAAAAGCTCTATAAGATCTGGCTCTGTCATGTCTCTGCCCTCATCATCCCTCCCTCCCTCCTGTTCACTCAGACCCAGAAAGAGAGACAAGTTGCCTTGGTGTAGAAGCACTGAGCAGCTGGGCAGAGGGCAGAGAGCAGAGCACAGCCTGGACCTCCACCCTCTTCTCCACCAACTCAGACTCTTTCACCAAGAGCATGCTCCAAATGCCCAAAACTCACAAACTGCCACAGTGTTTATCTGGCCTTGGCATAAGCTTACATTCCTGAGTCTCTGCCTTCCCCAACTAGCCCTGAGCTCCTTGAGGCTGACTGTGCATCCAGCCCCTAAACACAGAGAAGGGTTGTATAAGGATTGGGCTAATAAGATTTGATGAATGACTCAGTCTGGCTTTCTCTGTCTGCTTTCATACATGATGACATTTCCTTATACTTACCTGTCACCTATAAAACAAAGTGCTCACCTGTCCCTCATGAGTGTCCCTGTCTCTGTTCAGCTCACAGTCATCCTGTCCATCTCTGGAATCTCCCCCTCATCCAAGTCCAAACTCTCCCTGGGGTTTGATCTGTCACTTCTAATGCAATCGTCCAGTGCCTCTCAGTGGTTTTCAACAATGGTAATTTTTCCTTTCAGGTCACCCCCACACTGATAGATGGGGGCACTGGATGGCCAGCTATGTGGCCTTGGAGGGTAGTTTATGGCTTTCATCCTAAAGATTTTTTTGATTCTTCAGAATTACTTTGACAGTGGATGGCCTTGGACAGAGGGCTTTTATGGTTCAGGAGCATAGGTTGTGATGCACAACAGAACTCTTGGTTTGCCGCTTCCATTCATATTTTTTATCTTCCCCATAAGACACCCAAAGGGGAAATACCATCCACTTAGTTTCCTAAGACAAACTGACTCCATGTCCCAGACCCCAAGCACGGCCCATCCTGCCCACTCTCTCTTCCTAAGCCTCCTTTCTCTACCTCCATAGTTCTGACCCCCCAACCTTCCTGGCTCTCTGCTTTTATTTTCGCCCCTAGTCAGTAGTCACAATCAGGTTTTAAAACAAAAGTCCAATTCTGTTACTCTTTGCTTTCAACTACCCGAATGGCCTTCCACTGCATGAGGTAAAAACACAGTGCTTTGTGTGGGCCCCAAAGATCATCATCTGGTCCCCACTGACCTTTTCGATTTCAGTTCCCACCAACTGCCTTCCCACCCTTTTCTCACTCGGCTTCAGAGGCCTCCACCCTCTTTCTGTTCCGTGATCAGACCAACCCATTACAGTGCTGTAGTTTTTCCATCAAGGGTCTCCTCAGCTTTAAATTCTCCTCCCTCCATACCTATGTTATTGAGTCCTTCCTGCCTCTCATATCTAAGCTTAGATGGCACCTCTCAAGAGAAGCCTTCCCTGACCATGACTCCCTTCCCCATCCATAGAGCAGAACAGAGTGTCACATCTTATTTCAGGTTCTTCCTCACATCCATCACCAGATTTTCTTTCTGTTGAACTAAAATGGAACTACACAGACAGGACTGCTGTGACCCCAGCCTGACATAAAACTCACTTAATTGTTTATTGAATGAAGAATGAATGAATGAACAAACGAGTGAGTGAGTTGAAGGTAATCTGTATTCAGACTGAAAACCAGAGTCCTGTGTGCACAGCTAACTGGGCTACTTTCAAGCTGTGTGTCCTTGGACGTGTCCTGTTGGCCTCTCCAAACCAACCTCAGTGAGATGAGATCTGATTTCATGACCCTTCATCTCTCCAGCTCCCAGACACTCTGATCCTGTCACTGTTTCATATGGGTGACCATAAAAAGCTTCCAAGTCAGTGATGACCAAAATGCCCCCACTCTAGTTGATGAATTGTATTTCAATCTCATGCAACACCCCCCAAGTTATGTCAGTTACTAATGATTTATGTTAAGCACATACTAAAAGGGAATTGAAGCAGATCACATTTAAGGCCCACTGTCCCACTTCTCCAAAGAAGCCTCATTTCCTTTATTTACAACAGAGAACCACTCCTCCCATCTAGGCTGCTGCAGTGGAATGTACCACAATGACTGAAACCAGGACACCCCAGCTCGTTCAACTGTAACAGTGAGGGGAATGCCTCAACAGCTCACAAGCTCCAGAATAACCCAGTGCCAGCAGGTTAAGAGAGAGCTAGGGTCGAGGCTCCCACTCCTGTTCCTTCCAGTGCTGTTTGTGATGATGTGTTGGCTGCCTTCCACTATCTCTGTGCATTCTGGCTCTTTCTCTTAGCCTCAGAATTTACCATAGTCCACCAAAAGTAAGCAAGAAAACAAGTACGTTATGGCACTTTGAAAAGCTATGATAAAGTTGTCAATTTTTGTAAGTTAAAATTGGTGATGGATTGACAATTCTGTGTTTTTTTAACCTATGAAAGTGTTACATGCATAGGAAGGACTGTAAGTCAGAAGAAGGAGCAGGAGGGGGGCTCTAAGAGCTGGCAGGCACTAGGTTACCCAGCTCCTGAGGCTCGTGAGCTGTTGAGAGATTCCCATTATTGTTGTCGTTGAATGAATTCGGTTCTCCTGGTTTCAGTAACAAGGGTTTATTCTAAAGTAGCAGCCTAGGTGTGAGTAGTTGTTGAACTCTTGGGCTCTCCAAGATAAATAAAGAAATAAAAGAACCTTTAAAGAGTGCCTTTTTACAATAAGACAGGAGAACAGCATAAAAGGGATACAAATCGGAAAGGAAGAAGTCAAACTATTCCTCTTTGCAGATGACATGATCTTATACATATCAGATCCAAAGAACAGTATCAGCAAACTCCTGAAGGTGATCAATGCCTTTAGCATAGTGGCAGGATACAAAATTAACACACAAAAATCAGTAGCCTTTCTATATACAGAAGACAAACATTCAGAAAAAGACATCAGAGAAACTGTCCCGTTCTCTATATCCTCAAATAAAATCAAATACCTGGGAATTTCACTAACTAAGGTAGTGAAAGATTTATATAAGGAAAATGTTGAAACACTCAAGGGGGAAATAGAGGAGGATGTGACAAAATGGAAAGACATTCCATGCTCATGGATAGGGAGAATCAATATAGTAAAAATGGCAATCCTACCAAAAGCAGTCTACAAATTCAACACAATGCTAATAAAAAACCCAACCTCCTTCTTCACAGACATAGAAAAAATAATCTCAAAATTTATTTTGAAGGGTAAGAGACTTCTAATAGCTAAAACTATTCTGAGCAAAAAAAATTACGCAGGAGGTATCACCATACCTGACTTTAAAACATACTACAAAGCCATAGTAACTAAAACAGCATGGTATTGGCAGAAAAACAGATAGTCTGACCAGTGGAATAGAATTGAAGACCCAGCCTTTAATGCAAGTAACTTCAGCTTCTTAGTCTTCGACAAGGGTGCCAACAATGTAAGCTGGGCTAAAGATAGCATCTTCAACAAATGGTGCTGGACAAATTGGATAAACACATGTAAAAAAATGAAAATAGACCCACTCCTTTCACCATGCACAAAGATCAACTCCAAATGGATCAGAGACCTCAATATTAACCATACAACCCTAAACACCCTGGAAGAAAAAATAGGAGGAACCCTTCATGAGATAGGAATAGGGAATAAGTTCCTGAGCAAATCTCCAGTAGCCCAGGAAGTGCAACAGTCACTCAACCAATGGGACCTGATCAGACTCAAAAGCTTCTGTACAGACAAAAACATTGTTCTCAGAGTCAATAGACCCCCTTCAAACTGGGAGATGATTTTCACCAGCTACAACTCAGACAGAGGCCTAATTTCCAGAACCTACAGAGAACTCAAAAAAATTAATAACAAAAAAGCAAACTGCCCCTCAAAAAATGGGGCACTGATCTCAACAGAGAATTCACAGAGGAGGAAACACAAATGGCCTTTTCTCACCTGAGAAAAGCTCAGCATCCTTAAGCATCAGGGAAATGCAAATCAAAACCACAATGAGATACAACCTTTCCCCAGTCAGAATGGCAATCATAAAGAAAACCAAGAACAATCGTTGCTGGCGAGGATGCAGGGAAAAAGGAACCCTCATTCATTGCTGGCGGGATTGCAAACTTGTTCAACCACTATGGAAAGCAGTGTGGAGACTCCTGAACAGAATGGACATAGAGCTACCAATGGACCCAGTTATCCCTCTACTAGGCATCTATCCACAAGATGTCACATCTCAACGCAGAAACATTTGTACAACTATATTTATAGCAGCTCAATTCATAATAGCCAAGAATTGGAATCAACCCAAATGCCCATCCATGGAGGAATGGACAGCTAAACTGTGGTATATTTACACGATGGAATTTTACTCAGCTGAAAGGAAAAATGACATATCGAAATATAGGAAAAAATGGTCTGACTTTGAGCAGATCTTACTAAGTGAACACTCAAAAGAACAGAGAATGAAACACTGCATATTTTCCCTCATATGTGGTCCTTAACCAGGATAACCGTAAACTCTACGCAGACTAGTAGAAAGAAGTGAGAGGTTATGAATGAGGAGGTAAGGGATGGGGGGAGGGGAATGGCTTAAGCATGAGGCTAAACCAAATTAGGTTCAAAAACATAAAATCCTCACGAGCATACTGTAACCTATTGAGCAAGTACTGGGCATTGACTGGCAAGACGGGCCATGAGTGGTAGGGGAGAGCATCTAAGCCTGTGAATAATTGATCAGTCTGACAACCCCTGGTTCCAACTACTGGTTCCTTCCCTCACTGAGCTGTTGACCAAAGCGACCCACGAGGTTCCAAAAACAAGACAGAATTTTGTCAAAGCTCTTGAAAGCCCTCCCCAGGCCTGAGGCAAAACCCTGTTGCTGAAGAAACCACAGAATGCCATAGATCAGCATCGAGAGACCCTTTGAGTTCCAGAATGGTATCCAGTCCCCAGAAGGCAGTTAGTATAGTGCTGGAAGGCACTGCACAAGCTACCAGGGGAAATTGATCAATGACAGCTGGAGTAAACAGAGACCACTGACATGAAACACAGTCTGCGGCCATGAGTAGGCTGACCACACCTTCTTCTGGGAGAGAACAGCGAACCAAGAAAGGAGCTCTTGTGCAATGGAGGAGTCTGGGCTTGGGGGAGACAATCAACAGCTTTTAAATTCGGCCAAATTTTCCATTTAGTAAGGGGGAGCCCTTGTCTGGAACTGTGGATTCAGGGCGATAGGCACCAGATCCCATACTCTTGGGCTCCCAAGAAAAGATGCACTATGGGAGCGATTGATGGGGAGGCTACTAAAAATAGAATCTAGGTAATCCAGAATTGTGTATATTTGTTAACCTACACTGATCTCACTCTCCGATGGAGATTGCTTTTGTATTTTTCAGTATGCAGCGAGAGAGCTGTGGCCCATCTAACCCTACCAACCAACTATAGGCCGATCCTGGCAAGAGATGAGCCACCATAGTCATATCGTGGAGGATCCATATGGAACTCCACAGAGAATGACAGGACGAACAAGTGACCCACAGCCACAACCATTCAATCAACACAGGATAAGCCAGTGAGACAGAAACCAATGATTTTCGACAAAAAGACCCCTAAGTTCACAACATTAAAGCAGCCTTAATACTCATCCACCACAACTCAGGGAACTGAGCGGAAGAGGGGGCGGAAAGATTGTGAGAGCCGTGGTGGGGGAGACTATCCAGAGGCATGGCACCCCTCAGTAACAATATATTAGGGCCAGGAGAACCTGGCTGAATACTAGGCTATTCATGTGATGGTCCCCTGTCAAAAGGACTGATCCAGACGACCCATGGAGGAGGATATCCACTGATGGGGGATGGAGTGGCATTGGGGAATTGGGGATAATAACTCATTGTTTGCCCACTAAATAATGTAACTCATTATGGGCAATAAAAAAAAGAGTGCCTTTTTATAATAATGGCGGCCACGTTGGCTTACTGTGCAAGAGTGATGAATAGCACACAATGTTTTACAGAGATAATCACATTATTTTTTCCACCTCTTCCCTAAGGTAAATACTATAAGCATCTTTATTCCACACACAGAGGTTGGTTGAGGTTAAGTTATTTGCTCCAGATAACACAGTTCTGAAAGACAGAGCCAGGATTTGACCCTAGGGAAGGTAGGAGATAGAAGGTCCAGCTCCTCCGGGAGAGCTATCTTCTTCTATGAATCTCTTCTTTTTTTCCTGTGATATAACCTAATCATATTCTGCTTCAGGTTTTATATGACCTCATAACCAGCAGCAAGCATCTGTCCTCCATGGCCAGACGATTCTCAAGAGTTCATCTAGGTCATTTTCATACTCACACAAAGGCTTATATTGTAAATAGCACATGAAAGATACCCACCAAAGGTTTATTGAACTGAATGAGATAGGCAGATGACCAAGAAGATATGATATCTGCCAGGAGTGCAGTACTGAGCTGACATGATTAAGATGTTAAGTGGGGGGGGGCATATATTAAGTGGGGGGCATGGTGGCACAGTGAGAATAACAGTAATCATAAAAAAACACCAAACCCCCATTATCATTTGTTGAGAACCTGCTGAGTTTTGGGAAGTTCATATCCATTTCTGTAGTTTCTCTATTTCCTGGCAAGGTCCGGGTGGTATGCCCAACTGAAACCATCTCCGTGATATTGAAGCTGGGCTATGAAATGTGTTTATTCCAACTAGAGTCACACAAAACATTGAACCTGAAAACTGTCCTTGGCTAGAATTTCACAGGATTCCATTCTGGGTGTACCCCCAATTTCTACTGAATACAAACCACACCCACACTCCAGAGCCCTACAAGTGTGTCAAAAGCATGCTTGATTAGATTTTGAACATGAACTTGATGCTGAGCCATGGAATTTCAGAGCTGTGGCTGCAAGTCTGGAATTTAAATATTAGCCTTTGTGCTCTCTCTTGGCAGCTTTGATCTCCCAAGTTTGCACTCTTGAGGACTGATAACATGGCTCGAATCACAAACAAAATCACCGGGCCTGTAGCCCGTGGCTGCGTGTGGACATGATCTCCGCTGAGACCAAAGTGGACTTGGTAATGAAAGGGCTTATCTGATGGAGGGGGTAGCAATCCACATGGGTGGAGAAACAAAGCTCATTCCATGCAGCCCATCTGGATGGCTTCATCCTGCAGGACAAACTTCAGAGTGAACTGGAGATGAACCCTGGCATGGCCAGACCTTTACCACACAGCTGACCTTCCTCAAATTCTTAGTCTTTCCCACTGAGGAATGGCTGCCATGGTTAGGTACTATCTACCAAGGATCCATCTTATAACAGCATTTTATTAAGGGTTGATATCACACTAATAATAATATGTAAAACTTTTATGTGCCAGGTACTATTCTATAAGTGTTACATGTTGTTATCTCTTCCCCATCATAATCATATAAAGTTAGTACACCTATTATCTTCATGATTCAGATGAAACTGAGGCACAGTGTTTAAGCACACTACAAGTAAATGGAAGAACAAGGATTTGAATCTAGAAGCTCTCGGCTCATCTTCTTAAAAACCCAGTGAGGCAGGTTTTGCTGTTTTACAGAGAATGAGATAGAGTTTTAGTATCTTACCAAATGTCACATGTCCTCCAAATGGTAGAAACAAAATTCAAAGCTAGGTCAAAGTTCAATGCCATGACATTGGGTAAAATTCAATTTCACATATGGCCTGTGGAGGCATATATACATGTGTGTGTGTGTGTGTGTGTGTGTGTGTGTGTGTGTGTGTGTGTGTGTGTGTATGGGCAATCACTCATTATATATATATATATATATGAAACACATTTTCATTGTCCAGTCATCATTCAATGGGCATCTAGGTTGAGTCCATTTCCTAGCTATTATGAATCAAGCAAAAGTAACTATGAATATATAAGTATCTCTTTGGTGGAACAGAGCCCTTTGGCTATATATGCACAGGAGTGGTATAGCTGGGTCATATGATAATCTAATTTTCAGCTTTTTGAGAAAACCCCACACTGATTTCCATAGCGGTTGTACCAGTTTATAGTCCTGCCCCCAGTGAATAAGGATCCCCTCTCCCTGTATACTCACACCATTTGTTGTCATTAGTTTTCTTGATGACTGTCATTCTGACTTTGATGTGATAAACTCTAAAGGGGTTTTAACTTCTATTTTTTCGATGACTAAGGATGATGAGGTTTTTTTTTTATGTTTTATAGTCATTTGTGTTTCTTTTGAGAACAGTCTGTTTGTTTCACTAGCCCATTTATTGATTGTCAGGGTTTGTTTGTTTGCTTGTTTGTTGTTTAACTTTTTCAGTTGTTTACAGATTTTAGATACCAATCCTTTTTTTCTGAGAAATATTTGGCAAAGATGTTTCTCCCATTCTGTAGGCTTCTTTTGCTCTGCTGATGGTTTCCTTTGCTGTGCAGAAGCTTTTGAATTTCATGGATCTCCAATTGTTGATTCTTGAAACTATATCCTGTGCTATTGGAGTCCTAAGTTCTTACCTATACCTGTAACTTCCCATTGTATTCCCTGTTTTGCCTCTGGAAGTTTCAGTGTTTCTGGTTTAAAATTAAGATCTTTTATACATTTTAAATTTATCTTTGTGCACAGAAATGTAGATCTAAGTTATTCCTCTGCAGGTGGATATCCAGTTTTGCCAGCACCATTTATTGAATAGCCTGTCTTTTTTTAAAATAGTGTGTCTTGGATGTCCTGTTCAAAAATTAGGTGATGATAGTTGTGTGGGTTCATTTCTGAGTCCTCTATTCTATTCCATTGGTCTATATGTGTGTTTTATGCCAATACCTGCTGGCTTTGTCAATATGGCTTTATGGTATAATTCTACTTCTACGTCAGGAACTGTGATACCTCAAGCAGTGTTCTTTCTACTGGGGTTTTTGTGGGGGTATTTGTGATCTTTTGTGCTTCCATATGAATCATTAAATTGTTTTTCTAATTCTGAGAAGAATGTCATTGGAACTTTGATGGTAACTATATTGATTCCCTAGGTTGTTTTTGGTAATATATCAATTTTCTCAAAATCAATTCTGCCAATACAGGAGCATAGAAAGTCTTTCCAATGTCTAATATCATCTCATAACTTTTCCAGTGTCTCAAAGTTTATTTTGTAGAAGTCATTCATATCCTTATTTTTAGTCTTATTTGTAGGTACTGTTGAAATATATAAAAACTATTGATTTTTGTATGTTGATTTTAGATCCTGCAATGTTGCTGAAAGTGTTTGTTAAATCTAAGAGTTTTCTGCCAGAGTCTGTAGGATACTTTAATTATAGACTCTTATAATCTGTGGATGGGGATAATTCTATTTCTTCTTAACCCCTTTTTGTCTTTTTCTTGTCTTATTGTTCTTGCTAAAACTTTGAGCACTATATTGAATATGAATAGAGGTAGTGGGCACCCTTGACTTGATCCAGATTTTAGAGCAAATAGTTTCATGTTTTCCTCATTTGTTGGGTATAGGCTTGTAATGTATAGCCTTCATTATTTGGAATTATGTTCCATCTAGACCTCATTTCTCTAGAACGTTCATCACGAGGGCGTGTTGGACTTTGTCAAAGTGCCATCTCTGCATCTCTTGAGATGATAGCTTATTTGTATGGTGAATTACATTTGTTATCTCGGCTCCTTCTACTTCATGGGTTGTGAGATTTGGTGTCTCAGATGGACCTCAGACTTCCTGAAGTATTGTCTATGTGTTTATTTTTTCTTCTTTATCTGTGTCTATGTGAATTATTGTCTCAACTTTGTCTTCCATCCCTGAAATGCATCCTTCCACAGGGTGATGTCTGTTTATGTTGCTCTCTCTGTCATGATTTTTATTGTATTTTTACATCTCCATAACTCTTGTTTGCTTCCTCCATTGTGGTTCAGGTTTCATGCTGAATGTATCCCTCATATTTTGGATTTTCTCCCCCGTCTGCTGTTCACTTTGAAGACTGTCTTTTCAATGTCTTCAATAGACTTCTTTAGTTCATTCATAACTTTGAGTCTTCTCCATGGTCACTGACTTTCTTTAGAAGTAGGGTTCTGAATTCTTTCTCTGACATTTCCCCCATAGTATTTTCTGCTTCTGTTGTCGGGGAGCCAGGAGGCTGGCAGTGGGTTGTTCCTTCATTCTTTGGGCTTTGTTGTGTTTTCTTCATCCACTCATATGGATATGACCTAGACATAACTTCCTCCTCTCACCAGCATTACTTGGCGCTTGTTTCCTTTTTCTAAGGGATCTCCTAAAGGTCACTTCTCTAGGGATGGCATTTCTTGCAGCAATTTAGACTGAGTGATGGTGGTGCCCCTACTGATTTATCAGCAAAGCTGGCCATGCTTAGCTAGCTAAAGACAATCCATTAGTGTTGCACTCCTGCCACTGGGCAGTTTACTTGTACAGGAGTGATGCTAGTTCACAGACGAGGGACAGCATTGGCACAGAGACTGCTGGGTAGAAGCCATGAATGGGCTTGGAGTCCTTTGAACAGTGGGCAGGCCCAGGGCCCCTTTAGCCGGGTCATGGTAAGAGCTGGACCCAGAGCACAGTGAGAGGTGGGTAGGCACGGGACCTGCTGGACCTGGGGTGTGACAGACAGTGATGAGAGCAGCAGGGCTCCTTCATCTGAGATACTGTGAACAATGGTGCAGATACAGAGTTTTCTAGCCAGGGACTCTGTGAGTGTTGGCACAGGCACAGGCCCTCCTAGAGGCAGGTGTAACAGGTGGCCTGGCTGCTGAGGCTCCTTTGCCCAGTACTCAGCTAGTAGTGACACAAGGACAGAGCTATGTAGTCACAGGGTGCAATGAATAGTGGCACAGGGATGGAACCCCCATACCTAGGGTGCAGTCAGAGGTGGTGTGGCACAGGCCCTCACGGATGCAAGGGCAGGTGCAGGGTCTTCTTTACCGGGCACATCGACAGGTGGTGCAGGCAAGGGCCACCTGGTGATAAAGTGTGGTGAATTGTGTTGTAAGGGAAGGGCCATGAGAGATGGTGTGGGCATAGGACCTGCTGAACCCAGGGTGGGGTGAACAGTGCGGCACCTCCTTGACCCAGAATTCCATGAATGACAACACAGACTCAGTCACAAAGCAGGGCTAATGCTGGCACAGGCACAGTGCTGCTTTTACTAGGAGCATGTGGAGAGGTGGAGAGGTGGATAGGCACAGGCCTTGCTGGATGGGCAAGAGCCATTGGGCAACTACTCAATGCCATGCTATTTTTAAAAAAATATTTATTTGCTGGGGGAGAGAGAGAGGGGAGAGAGAGAGAGAATGAGAAAGGGCATGCCAGGGCCAAGTGCCACTGCAAATGAACTCCAGACACATGGGCCGCACTGTACACCTGGCTCTCCATGGGTACTGAGGAATTAAACCTAGGCCTTCGGGCTTTGCAAGCAAGTGCCTTCAACCGCTGAGCCATCTCTCCAGCCCCCGCCATGGTTTCTAAAACAAACTACAGAAGCTTCTTTCTGAAAGCCTGTTTTTGTGTGGCCATTGAGCAAATTGTGGTTTTCACCACTTCTAAGATAGTCAAGAGGAGGAAGCGAAGAGAGTAAGGAAGAGGCAGTCACAATGACCCTATGTGATCCCACAAAGCCCAAAATATTTATACTCTGGCCCTTTGTGGAAAATGCTTGGTGACTTCTCTTCTATGTGTTGACCTAAAGTACTGTTTTGACAATCAAATGAAATAATGAATTGGGACTATTTGAGTATTGTTCAGCGATAGTAGTTCTCCTTTACTGAGCCCATTTCCTTTAGATGGAGGACTGGAGAACCCTGGGCCCTGACCTGCCCTAGGAGAAATTGCTGCCTGCTGCCTGCCTATGGGAGATACTGCATTTTCTATTCCACTTCCCATGCCATGCTCCTGTCACCACCTTATTGTAAGGAATTCAGATATAACTATATTTCCTTAGAGAATATCAGCCCCTCTCATGTGCCTCCAGCACTTTTGTTTCTCCTACATAGCCTCTTGACTTATGAAATTGTTCATTTTCTCAGAAATGCCAGTTTATGGTCTTCCCAAGATCTCCTACTTCCTCCTCTCCAAGGTCCTATATTATTCAACACTAGCAATAAATCAAAAATGGAAAGGAAAGAGATAGAGAAGAAGGAAAGGAGGAAGGGAAGAAAGAATGAAGGAAAAAAAGGAAGAGAAAGGGAGGGAGGAAGGTTGAGAAGGAAAGAAGGAAGGAAGGAAGGAAGGAAGGAAGGAAGGAAGGAAGGAAAGAAGGAAGGAAGGAAGGAAGGAAGGAAGGAAGGAAGGAAGGAAGGAAGGAAGGAAGGAAGGAAGGAAGGAAGGAAGGAGAGAGCTGTCCACTTCTCTCGTATTTGTTTCCCAATATCATATGCACACTTGACCCTGCCAGATTCATTTCTTCCTTGGACCTGGTATCCCAAGCACTCCATGGATAAAGGTTTTGGGGTTCCCAATGAAGGACCATGAATGAACAGTTTCTTGCATTTAAGACATTACTGAAATGATTGAGAGGGAGAAGAGAGAGAAGGGGGATCCATGCAAAGGAGAGGGGGAGATGCATGCCCCTGTAGAAGGAGAGCCAAAAAAAGAGCAAGTGGGGGCCAGTGGTTTTATGTGGAGAAAAGAGAGAGTGCTCAGTGAGGGAGGGACCTTGAGCGGTGTGCAGAGGAGTGGGTTGGGGAAAGGTGGTCTTCCTTCCTCTTAGCTCAGAGGTATAATCAATTATCATACCAGCACGCAGTCCCAGAGTCCCTTAGTAGCTTTGCTGCTTTTAATGTCTTTGGTGGTTTTCAGACAGCACCCCTGCCTCTCTGCCCATGACCGGCCCCTGCTGCTTCCTCGTACTTCATTTCCTATCACTGAGTCCCTCGTTCCCCATGTCTTTGCCATGCCAAAGCACTTAGAATTCCAAGCATTCCCGGCAATATGAGTGCACACCCATTCCCTCTGCATGATCCCCTTGCCAACTCAGCTTTGCAGAAAGCATCTGCAGTCTTCAAGTCTGTGCAGAGAATCTTTTGATGACCCTCCACATCTTTGCCTTTCCTTTCTCTCTGTACTTTGGAATTTGATCTCTGGAGGTCACATCTCTAGGCTCTCAAGGCTCCTGGTTCTCTTGGGCCAACTAAGATGCCCCAGAGCCTGAAGTGGGAGAGCAGGAGATCATGGGCAGCTCTGAGTCTCATCGGTAAGAGGGTTGGAATGGGCTTGGCCCTTAACGCTTCTCCTAGGGAAGTCCACTCTGCAAGGCTCTTCCTCCACATCAGGAACATTCAGTGGCCCTAAGTTCCTCACTATCCTTTGGGACTCTTCTACATCTGTACCCTTGCAAATAAGTAAAGCGAGCATGCTGTTTAGAGCGAGCCTTACTGATGCCAATATCCTAACCAAGTGGCCCAACACACACACACCTCTGTAGGCACCTCTGTCATCGGTGGTTCTATTATACTACATGCTGCTAGCTGGCTTCTCTCTCCTCCCTGCAAGACTGCCTAATTTCACTTCATCTTATGGGGACGCCAGCTGATCGCCCACATGTAATGAACACACTGGACCATGACATAGGTACTGCAGATGCGGAGGCTGATAAATGTGTGACCTTAATATAGGAAATGAGACTTGAATGTTGTTAGACATAATGACTTTGAGCATCGGGCAGGTGAGCAGTCAGTATACAATTGAATCTGGTTCCACTGCTGTGATCTGGGTGAGTTATCTCCTTCAGCCTCAGTTTCCTCATCTGCAAGCAGAACTCGGAACATAATTCTTTGTGAGAACTAATGTAGTTAGCCTAGTATTCCGGCATGTACATGGCACTTAATAAACATCCAGTATTCTTTATGGTTCATGTGCAGGAAGTAATTGGCTGCAATTACTATCTCACTTGGTCTCTGTAGTATGTTTCCTCTACCCTGATCCACTACGCACATTCCAAGTAGACAGGGAGGAATTCCTTTTCTCACTTCACAGAATGAATGAATGAATGAATATCCCATCTGCTCAGCCTACTGCCTCCCATCTCCTCATAGCTGGCACAGCTTGGCTGTTTTTCCTGATTGCAGGGATTCATGGGCCCCTGGGATGTGACTTTTATTCCAGCTTTCCACCTGCAGAAGGCTGTGCTCAGAGCTCTCTCTATATAACTTGCTCTCAGAACACATCTGGATGCAGGTGCTTCTGCAGTTTACAAACACAGTACTGCCACATATGCCCCGAAGCTCATGGCTTCACAGAACTGGCGCCAGCCCTTGTTCTACTGCTGTTCTTTCTCAGCCCCCTTCTGCTAAGTCAAGGCTGGGAGAGGTCCACTTTCACGTTGGCTGGATGCCCTAGAAGGCTTCTAAGTGGGAAGGGCGCTTTACCTTAAGGCCCTGCCTCAAACCTTCCCTTAAGGCTTCATTGTTTGGAGGACATACTCAGATTTCCACGGATGTTCAGGAAGGGTAGTTTCCCACAACAAGAAGATTTGGATCTGCCCCAGAAATCAGGGAGCCATGGTGCCTGTGGCATCCGGGCCCAGACATGGCATGCTTCAATAGTGCTCAGTATTCATGGTCACGCTTTCTGAAGTTTCAGTTACCTATAGCCATCTTGAATCTGAAAATATTAAATGGAAGGTTTAGAAGGAAACAATTCATAAATTTTAAACAATTTTACTGCAGTATGCTGCTATAACTGTTCCATTTTATTCACAGTTATTGTTATTTTCTCACTGTACCTATTTACAAAGTTCAACTTTATGGTAGGTCTGTCTAGGTAAGATCTTGTATGTGTACTGTCTGCATTTTCAGACATCCACAGGACATCTTTTGATGAGTCTTCTGCACTCTATTCTCTTTACACTCCTCCCGACATCCTGGAGTTGGAAAGGTCAAAGGTGAAAACTTTCACCTTTGAATGTTAGAAAGAAAGTTGAAAATTACCACAGGATGGAAGACCCCAAAGGAAATCCCCCTTCACTGCTTCAGTGCCACACACACAGCTCCAAGGCTTTGATGCCTGTAAACTGCAAGGTTATGTGTATCTATATTTGTCTCTCTTACTTCATTGACCCTCCTCAAGGATTGGGTAGGGGAATGGACCCTGCGCATGGCCTGAGAAGGGGCGATGAGAGTCTAAGAAGCCCAAAAGAGGCCATCAGGCCAGGAGGCTGAAATGGGTGGAGGGTAGCACCAGGTCATAGAAGGCCACGAAGGTCATAGTGAGGGGATAAATGGAACTCTAGGTACAAAGGGAAGCCTCTGAAGGCTGCTGAAGCAGAGCCCATAAGTGGCATGAAA
This sequence comes from Zapus hudsonius, assembly GCA_004024765.1. NCBI lineage: Eukaryota > Metazoa > Chordata > Mammalia > Rodentia > Dipodidae > Zapus > Zapus hudsonius. Next base: position 41,540 of record PVHP010012188.1, read on the forward strand.
AGCTCGTGTTGTGGCAGGGTGAAGAATTAGAGAAGCTATCTAGCAGACCAAGCCAGAGCTGAGTGTTTTCTCCTGAGCCTGTGGTTTTCAGGCTTGAGCTCGCTTCAGAACCCCCTGCCTTCATGGCTTGATAAAGCACAGCTTGCAGACCTCATCCATCAATGGTTCCTGGGAGGACCTGGGAGTGTACATTCCTATCAGGGTTGCTGCTGCTGGTCCCCAAGCACCATGCATTTAGAGAAGGCAAGAACAGATGAGTGAGATGCCGCCTTGTCCTCAAGGAGCTCTTGCAGGTGAGCACTAGGAAAGTGCAATTTGAGAGTGGAGGAATGCATGTCCTTTGAAGGAGTCCAGGAAGGTTATTTGCCCTGTGTGAGGGTAGAAGAGAGGTTCATGGAAGCTTCTGGAAGAGGAACTGTTAAATATAGTATTACTGATTGAATGGCATGTGAGCAGGTGAGGGATGTCCTTGGGAAGGACGAGAAAGAGACAGAAAGCATATGGCCCAGGAGGGGATAAAAGCATCATGTGTTTAAGCAACAGTGACTGAGATCCAAAATGAAGATGGTGTGGCAAAAACCATACTATGAAAGGCTTTGTGTATCCTCACATTAAGGGGCTGAGACAATTATCCTATGCAAATTATGAGGGGGAGGGAGTTATCACAAACCTTCTAAGAATCTAATGAAAGTTGATATGAACCAAAACAGGTAGGCCATACCCTTGAGGGTACTCACAAATTTCCAAGAGTTTGCCCATGAACTTCAGGAAGAGAACCTCTGGAGAGGATGATGTATTTTATTTACTTTGGGTTGTTTAAGGTAAGGTCACACTCTAGCCCAGGCTGACCTAGAATTCACTATGTAGTTTCAGGGTGGCCTTTCATGGTATTGTTTTGGCCCATACCATCAGTGGGATTGCTGGGGGTGGAAGGCTATAAAATATGCAAGCAGTTGACATTTTTTTGAGGGGCAATGCCTTGGATATTCCCCCCACCATGGCTCCTAAAATCTTTCCACCCCAACAGTAGGGGAGTTTTAAGTTTGTTTTACTTTTGAGCTCTTAAGAGTCTCTGGGTTTCTGCTTTGGACTATTTCAGTATCCTCGGTGTCTGTCTCCATCACCCTTTCATAAGTTATCTGACTTGCTGTGGAAACAGCTCTCTTGCTCATCTCACCACTTCCTCAAAGGTTTCATTTGGGTCCTAGATGATGAGTTAGGGGTGGTTCATCTCCTGCCTGAGTGTCAGCTATCATTTCAGGTCCTGTTGGTGGAATTGGGGTGTCCATGTTTTTTGGGGCCTTCTGAAAAATATAAACAGAATCTCCAATGGAAAGTAAGATGGGTCTAGGTTAAATGGGTCAAGAATTGTTAATTTGGCAAAGTTTTAATGTGTGAAGCCTCTCTGTAGGCTCGTGGTTAGTGGGGGCTTCCACTTGGAGTCCAGGTTCTTGGTCTCCAAAAGGTTTGTCTTGGATTCCAGTTCCAGCTAAAGGTTCCTTGCCACTGAGTGGATCTCTTAGCCAATCAGCAAACCATTGATTACCCACAAGGTTAAGGGCCACTATTGCACAGATGAGCACTTCTTACTTTGCTGGTCTCTGCCATATAGCAGTGTCCTGTGCATTCTCAGGCCATCAGTAGGCATTGTATAGCACTGTCCCCTGCTGTCTCTGATTATTGTTGGCCTCTTTCCCCAGAAGCTCATGTAAGGGCCTTCCAGCACTACACAGGCTAACCATCTGGGAGATCCAGTGGGGTCTCTCATAATGGCCTGTGGTATCTTCAACAATAGGGTCTCTTGTCTTTTACATGGGGCAAGTGATCAAGAGCTTTGATATAAGCCTGTCTTCTTTTAGAGACCTAGTAGTTCTATCTGATCAACATCTCGGTGTGGGAAGTAACCATTTACTGGGACAGGGAATTATAGGCCAGAGCCACTTGTATTAGGAATAGGCTTCATCCCACCCTCTTCAAGACACTTCTTTATATAAATAATTTATTTGCAAGCAGCGACACACACACACACACA
>PVHP010012189.1:0-43593 GCA_004024765.1 Zapus hudsonius
TCCATCCCTCCCTCCCTTTTTCCTCCATTCCTCCCTCCTTCTCTCCCTTTCTCCCTCCCGCCTTCTCTTCTTCCCTCCCTCCCTTTCTTCCTCCCTCCCTCCTCTGCCCTATCTTCCCACTCCCCTTTCTTTCCTCCAGCTACTGTGTCTTCATTTCAACAGAATGAAGTGTGTTCTCTCCTTTATATCCTCATAGACTATTACAGAGGAAAGTTCCAGGGCCACCTCATCCCTTAAAGCACAGCTGAGTCACCTGTCAGCTGGTCTAAGGTGGGAACCTTGGGCAAGGTGTTCATGAATGTCTCTTGAGGTCTAGTCATGTTCTGAACACACATAGTGTAAGCCATATATGAAGGTTGTTATGGGCTAACTTGTGTTATCTCGAATGGAATCACACGTTGAAATCCCAACCTCCAGTACCTTAGAACTTGGCCTTATTTGATGATTAAATTCAAATTAAGACATAGGGCTCTAACTCAATCTGACGGGAGTCATTTTTAAAGTTGGAGAGATATGAGGGGTGGGTATGAAAAGAAAAGACCATGTAAAGACACGGGTAAAAGACACAGTTGAAAGTCAAGGTGGTTGGCTTAAGGAAGAACCAACCCTGCTCAAGCTTTCATCTTGACTTCAGGCTGCAGAGGCACATGATACTAGTGATTCTTTAAGGCTTTGAAGAAGTTAGGGTCAAAGTTTCTTTTTCAAGCATCTCCTCTCATTTGTGAAGGATTACTCCTCTCTTTGTGAAGGAGTAATTGCCAAAAACACAAGTGTCTGTAAATATTTTTTGCTGTTTAGCATGATCTTTTTACATAGGCACAGTTATAGGACTTAATGACAGGACCCATTCTGGGAAACGTGTTCTTGGGATTTTGCTATTGAGCAAACTTCCCAGGGTGCACACACATTAACCTAGATGGATGGGTTAAGAACTAGATGGGTGACTTGTTTGTTTGAGACAGGGTATTGCTCTGTGGCCCAGACTGGCCTCACTGTGATGCCCAGGGTGGCTTTTAATTCACAGAAATCCTCCTGCTTCAGCTTCTCAAGCACTAGGATTATAGGAGTGAGCCATTATTCATGTTTCCCATATATATATATATATATATATATATATAGTTTCAAGGCAGATTCTCACTCTAGCATAGGATAACCTGGAACCAAGACTGGCCTGAAACTTGTGGCAATCTTCCTGAGTGCTAGGATTAAAGGCATGCACCACCACACCCAGCCTCTAGCACATAGCTTTTTAAAGCAATCAAGAGATATGAAAAATATGAGATAGAATGAGGACATCACATTCTGCTTTATAGTAATCAATGTTAATAACTAAAAAGCACACACTAAAATTATGATTAAAAGTATGGTATGGGGGAGGAAGGGAGGGTGGGGGGACTTACACACCAATCTAAACCAATAATGAAGGATATCATAAAATTCTTATTTTCATGCAGTAAGCTCTCACTTACTTAGGAAGCTGTGGTCAGGTAAGAGAGGCCCTGAATAGGGCAGGAGGTAGCCTAATCCCAAGACAAACTGCTCTGGCCTGTAACTCCCTGTCCCAGTCATTGGTTACTTCCCACACTGAGCTGTTGATCAAAGAGATACACTAGGTCCCCAAAATAAGACAGGCTTATGTCAAAGCTCTTGAATACGCACCCCAGGCAAAAGCTAAGACCCTATTGCTGAAGACACCACGGACTGTCATCACACAATGCTGAGAGGCCCTGCTTAATCCAGAATGGTAATCAGTCCCCAGATGGTAGCTTGTGTAGTGCTGGAAGGTGTTACATGAGCTGACAGGGGAAATTGACCAAAGATATTCTGAGAAAGCAGAGGTCATTGACATACAACACGGAATGATGTCACGAGAATGATGAAGACTGGTGGAGACCAGTAATGCCAAGAAGTGCTCATCTGTGCAACTGTGGCACTAAACCTAGGTTGGTAATCAACGGCTTGTTAAATGGCTAAGAGATCCACTCTGTGGCAGGTAACCCTTAACTGGAGCTGGGATCCATGGTAAGCCCTTATGTGGACCAAGAACTTGGGCTTCAAGGGGAAATCTCCACTAACCAGAGAGGCTATACCCACTAGAATCTTGACAAATTAACAAAGTTTGTCTCATTTAACTTATACTGATCTCAATCTCTGTTGGAGATTCTGTTTGTATGTTTCAGAAATAGCAAGAACCGTGGACAACTCAATCCCATGAACAGGACAGGAGATGTTGCTTGTCACCCAGGCAGGATATGAACCACCCCTAACTTATGATATAGAGCCCAAACGAAACCTTCCAGGAAATGTCGAGAGGAGCAAGAGACCTACCTCCACAGCCAATCAGATAACCTGTGAAGAGACAATGGATACAGACCCTGAGGATACCCAACACAATCCAAAGCAGAAATCCAGAGACTCTCTCAAGACCTCAACAGTAAAGCAGACCTAAAACTCACCCACCATGACTCAGGGATCTGAGAGGAAGAGGGGGCAGAAAGATTGTAAGTGCCAAGCCGGGCGTGGTGGCGCACACCTTTAATCCCAGCACTTGGGAATTCCAGGTCAGCCTGGACTGGAGCGAGACCCTACCTCGAAAAGCCAAAAAAAAAAAAAAAAAGAAGATTGTAAGAGCCATGGTGGGGGAGAAAAAAAAACTGGCTACATCTCATACAATTCATAACCCCTATCCCATGGACTGGTCCAGCAAGCCCACCGAGGAGGGCCCCCAGTGGGTTGGGGACAGGGAGGAGAGAAATGGTGGTTTCATCATAAGACTTGCTCATACAATGTATCTAATTATTGACAATAAATATGAAAAAGTATGGTATAGTACATAGCATATCAGAAACATGGTTATGCATGAGGCATTATGTATCAGACATAATTGTGTGTACTGCACAGGAGCTTGATTAACACCAGTATCACCCCAAAAACATGACTAAAATGTAGCTCATGATGTCACCACGGCCATGATGTTACCAGGTGATGGGAATTTTCAGCTTTATTGTTCTCTTATGGAACCACTGTTTATGCGTCTGATCTTGACTTCAGGCATTTTAATGAAGGGCATAGCTTAACACATTATAAAATAATTAAACTTATTAACATACTCAACACCTCAAACTTTTTATGTGGTGAGATCATTTTAGATCTGCAACAATTTGGATGGTCCCCTGTGGTTTCAAGGCACCTATCTCCGGCCACTGTCTACTTCAGGAAGAAAGAAGGAGGAGGAGGAAGAGGAGAAGAAGAAGCAAAGGTTGAGACGCAGAGAAATAAATTCCAGTGGCATCTGCCATGTATTTCCAGGCTTTTCTTGTTGGATTCCATCTAACATCTTCTCCTGACATCTGACTGGCCAACTGTACTAAGTGCCTACAGCTGGGAGAGCAGCCAGAAAGGCATTCTCTCTAGACACTGCTCCTCACCTTCTCACAACCTTGAGCAGGAGAGAAGAGAAGGATGCCTTTGGAAAGGCAAAACCAGCTAAGAGAGAGCCACCCATCTGGGAGGGCTCCATCTTGGAGGATATGAGCTTGGCTCAGAGGCAAGCCTGGTGGGGAGGGAGGCTGCAATCTATGCAGAGTGTCCCACAGAAGAGACCAAAGTTCAGAGGTCATGAATCACATCAAAAACACTTAGGCTATGGCTTAGTGTCCATAGGTAGGTGAGGGAAAGGGCTAGAATTTGTTCAGTTAGATCACGTAGGTGGGGCTAGTTGGCAAATTTATTTGTTTACTAGGCTGCTATGGCCCAATACCACAGGCTGGGTGGCTTAAATAACAGATTTATCTTCTGGAACTTCAAGCCAAGCGATGGGCAGAAGTAGTTTGTTCTAAGGCACTTCTTCTTGCCCTCACCCTGCACATGGCCTTCTTCAGTCTGAGTCCTGGTGTGGCCTTCCTCTGTGACTCCCCCAGGCCTCTCTCTGTGTCCCCATCTCTTCCTAGAACTGTGCACACCAGTCAGATTAGATTAAGGGCCACTGTACTGACCTCACCTCAAGTCAAGCACCACTGTACAGGCCCTGTCTCAAAACTATTCACATACTGGCCTGTCACTTGCAGGCTGGGCCTTCAGTGTAGGAGCTTGGAGGCCAGATGAAGCCGGGACACAATGCAGCCTGTGACAGGAAACATCTTAATGCTAGAGGGTCTGCGTTTTGTTCCATGCTCACCAAGGAGGCTGCAGTGGTTTGTGAGCAGGAACAGTATCATCAGTGTTGTGACTTTGCCGCAGGCTGGCCCTCGGCTGCCTCTGAGTGGGAACATTAGCTGCACAGACACCCAAGGGTGACACTTGCCATTTCCTGTTCTCTGCCGTGGATTAGAGCACCGGCAGAGAATAGTAAATAAGTCCAAGGGACACTAGAGAGATAAGGGAACCAGGACTCAGTGAGTCATCTCAGGGAGGAGAGGCAGACACGGGTGAAGATTTGAGGTCAGCTGAGGGAAGGACATTCAGATTGAGAGACAGTGTGACACCTGCATGGAGTGGTCACAGCAGCAGCTGGAAAGATGGGTCCCGGGCCGGGCATCACCCAGGGCCATGGTTTAAACCACAGGGTCGGCCTAACGGGAATGTTTGAGTAGGTTAATCGGTCATGGAAGCATTTTCAAATCTTGTCACATCCTCTCCCCTACTCCTTGATTACTCCATGCCCCCCAAATCCCTTCCTTCTTCCAAATACAATCATTCCTCCTCTCAGTTGGTTTTGAGTCAGAAAAAAAGAACAGAGAATAGCCATGTCCCAAAGAAAAGCTTTCCAGCACTAAGACACCCACCGTGGGTGCGGCTCTGGCAGAGCTGGGGAGGGAGAGGTTTCAGGAAAGATGCCCTCCTGGGTTCCTGAAACCACTCAGCCTTCTCCCTGGCCTCAGCCCAGAAACCCGACTTTGACCATCTGCTTTTGGATTCCTTTGAAAAAAACATCTTTGAACTTGTACAACGGTACTTTCTCTTCCGTGGAGGCTGCAGGCCAAGATCCCTGGGTTATATTTGAACTGCCAACAGCACCCAGCCCTAAAGATATTATGCTCGGTCTTAAATATGTGCATCTGGGCTATAAATTAGGCCCAGTAATAGATTCATAATACTAATTACTAATAAACAATAAAGTAGAACAATTGCATTATGATGCAATTAAGTGCATTATGCTATCTTTCTTGATGACTCACAGATTGCACCACAGTGATACATTTTAAATTAATTTTTTGGTTTAGCGTGCATATAAATGGCTTGCACTGTGACATTTTCATACCTACATAACATTATACTTTATTCTTGTCACCCCCACTGGCTTCTCCAGTAGACCTTCCCCTGTCTTTGCGGGTTCCGTCCTCCTCCTAAATAGCCCCAGCCATGTGTAGGGATACTTTCAAAGCACAGATAGGTAACTGAAGCCGCAGCAAGCAAACCAGGAATAATTGGTGAAGGAGTGCTACATATGAATATCAGGAAATTGGACACGTGACACGGGTTTGTTCAATACTTGCCAACCTGACTTTCTGCAGTCGTAGCTGGCCACGTAGCCTCTGCCCTGGGGAAACACATCAACACAGCCTTACTTCTTGCCTCCTTCAGAGTCTGATGTATCTCTTTGACATTGAAGGTTTTTCCAGATCGGTTTTTTCCATAGGATTAGCCATAGCCTAGTTTTAGACAGAACAAAATTGACATGAGGAAATGAATCCTTCTCTGCTTCAAGCCTGCCAATCCCAGTGCTTTGATAAAGAAACACACGCCCCCTCCAAACACTCACCCTCATGCCCAGGAGCCCTCTCTGGGTCTCTACTTTGCTTTTTGTGACACAGAGAAGCTCCTGGGCTGCCCCTCACCTGCTGGATCCCTCATTATAGCAGGAATTTCAGCCTTCAGCTTCCTCATCCTCCCTTGACCAGAGAGCCTTTCCTTGTGACCGTGATTAGCTATGCGTGTGTGCAGCAACCTTTATTCTCCTGCAAGTGTCCCTAAGGGGTGCATCTTCTCCAGCTGTTGCCTTGTATAAGGACCAGCTTTGAGCCTGTGCAGAGACACACTTCATTCTTTTTTTTTATTATTATCGTCCATAATGAGTTACATTATTTAATGGGCAAACAATGAGTTGTTATCCCCAGTTCCCCAATGTCCCTCTTCCCCATCCCTGATCAGCTGGATATCCTCCTCCATGGGCAGTCTGGATCAGTCCTTGAGGCTGGGGACCATGGATAGCCTAGGAGTCATCCTGGTTCCACCGGCCCTAGTGTGTTGTTACTGAGGGGGCCATGACTTTGGGTATTCTCCCTCACCATGGCTCTCACAATCTTTCTACCCCGTCTTTTGCTCAGTTCCCTGAGTTGTGGTGGGTATTAAGGCTGTTTTATTGTTGAGATCTTAGGGGTCTCTGTACTTCTGCTTTAGGTTGTGTCAAAAATCATTGGTGTCTGTCTCAGTGGTTTGTCCTGTCGGGGGTGGCTCATCTCTTGTCAGGATGTCAGCTATTGGCCTGCAGTTCGTTGGTAGGATTGGATGAGCCACAGCTCTCTCGCTGCATTCTGAAAGACACAAACAGAATCTCCATCAGAGAGTGAGATCAGTATAGGTTAACTGAGATACACATTTCTGAATTAGCTAGATTCTATTTTTAGTAGCCTCTCCTTCAACCACTTGCATAGTGCATCTCTCATTGGGGGCCCAGGACTCCGGCTCCCAGTGCATATTGACCTAAGTCCCCAGTTCCAGTTAAGGGCTCCCCCTCACTAACTGGAATATTTGGCCGGATTTAAAAGCTGTTGGACAGGGTGGGGAAGGAGGAGCCTGAAAGAACTGGGCATCAGAGAGATACTCTGATGTAGATGCAGGGAGACACCCACAGCCTCCTACCAGCCCCTATCCCAGGAAGAAAGATGACCACCCTGAGGCCAGGGTGAAGGAGACTGGGTGGCATGAGGCTTTCTTTTTCTGGTCCCCCTTTACCCCACCTACATTTCTGACATTTCTCACACTCCCCCCAAACCAGTGGCTCCTTTGATCACTCCATTGTCTGCCCCTCTGGCTCAGGACCTGAGTTTGCAAGCTCACATCTTGGCAACTGTGGCTGGCCTCCAGTCAAGGATCCCCTGGGCTCATCACCCAGTAGGCTTTTCCCATGCCAGCGAGGGCCAGGTCTTGATGCCTTTCATTTCGATTTTGGGAAACATTTGAGTTAGTTTAGGACTATTGCTTTCTCCCTTTCTGTTCAAGTTTAGGTATGACGTTTATATGAACACAGCTCTCCACCTTTTAGAAAGAATGAGAACATTCTAAAGCGGTCAGGATTAGATTAGGTGCTAAATTCATTCACCAAGTTTTGGCTTATTTTATTTTGATAACATAATTCTGGGAAAAGATCCCGGCATTCTCAATTTCTGCATTGTCTCCTAAAGAGCCCTCATGTGGCAGTTTCAATTGAGCTAATTAAAATTAAACACATGGGCTGGAGAGATGGCTCAGCGGTTAAGGCACTTGCCTCCAGTGCCTAAAGCCCCTGGTTCAACTCCCCAGGACCCACATAAGCCAGACCCACAAGGTGGTGGCCCTGGTGCATTCTCTCTCTCTCTCTCTCTCTCTCTCTCTCTCTGTGTGTGTGTGTGTGTGTGTGTGTGTGTCTGTCTCTCTCTCTATCTATCATCTCTCTCTGCTTGAAAATGAATAAATAAAATATCAAAAAAATGAAATTAAACACAATTTAAATACAGTTCCTCAGTCACACCACATTTCAAGGGCTCAACACAGGCGACTAGCAGCTACCATGGTGAATAAGCAACCAGAGAGCAAGTCCATTTTGTAGAAATTTCATGAGGTAGCTCTCGTCAACCTAGTCCACTCATAATTGTAACTGTGAAATTCAACTTCCTGTCCACGTGACCCTCTTTTGACATTTGGAGTTGGTCTAATAGCAATAGATCATTATTTTCAGAGATAGATTTATTTTTTATGGTTGCAATGGTTATTATGATGATTTAGAATAGCAGCATATCTACTGGGCTTTTGACAGGTTTCTTCAGTTATAAATCCACAGATAGAATTTGCTTGTAATTCATAGAAATTATAAAACTTTGAAGCTTCTTCAGTTGCTTCCACACTCTTGGAATTCCCTCATTTATTCTTCATTTTTCACTCTATACTTAGGAAGGTTTCTTTCTGTACATAGATGGGGGTGTTGAATGCAATAAAGGCCGTATGATATTTATTCAAGATCTTTGTATCTGGTGCCCACTGTTGAGCCCTGTCAATTTCCATCTCTGACCTCACTTTCTGATCTATCAAATAAGGAGAGTAACTATTTGGACCTCATACAGTTATAAAAATTAAACAGGCTACAACATGCAGAGTTCTTAACTAAATAGTCTAATAAGTCATCTTAATACTTTTCTTTCAAGATTGAAGAGGTGATCTTTGAAGTCCAGTTCTTTTCTGGACAATCATTCTCCAGAGGAAATGAAGGTACAAGGCTGGGCTGTGGTCAGTGTGAATACGTAGTTACTTGCCAGAACAACCATTTCAACAGTTCCTGCAGCGTGGTGAAATTTCCTGTTCTTTGTTTCGCTGCTTTTTTTCTCCGTGGCTAAACGGTATGAGTAAGCTGAATCGTTGCAAGCAAGCAAACAAGAAATTGAATTCTGAAAATGCTTGCTCTTCTATAAAAGAACAGAGCCCCTTGCAGAACGCCCACCAGAAGGAAAGTAATTGAGTTCACCTTGCCCCCTCTGTCTCTTTCATTTTTCCCCTGAATGGTTTCATTGTAACAAGAATAACATTGATGAGGAAAAACAGCACCATTTTTATTACCTATTGAAGAAGTACTTTGAATTCAGTAGAGATTCCTTCAAAGAACCAGAGCACTTAGAGAACTGGGGACTCGCTTGAGTCGATTCTCTTCCATGGCAGGAAGTCTGACTTAATGGAAGAGATTCGCATGGATGGGGAGGGGGCTCTTCATGGCCCTTATGGTTACTTCTTTTCTCAAGCTGTTCTTGCCTCCCCCACTAGACACGTGACTCTTGAGATCTTCCTAGGAACCTTAAAGTTTAAGTCACCCATTTCTTCTGGCACTGCCAACCCCCCATTCCCCCTGGAACATGTGCCCTGGGTATTCACAGCTTTGGTTCTGCACCTGGAGCTTAAAGCTCTCTGGATTGGGGTTATTAATAGATGCTTCCCTGTTAAAATTAACTTTATCTCAGATAAAGTCCATGAGAGAACGCTGCTCCTGATTTGGGCTGCGGCAGAGGTGGGCAGTAGTTTCCACAAGGAAGATGCTTTGAGATGTGAGGTGTGTCATGAAGACTTTCTTCTATGCTTTCTTCTAAGGGTTTTATCGTTTCAGGATTTTGGTTTGCATTTCTCTGCTGATTAGTGATGCTGACCACTTTTTTATATGTAGCTGTTGACCATTTGTACATCTTCTTCAGAGAAATCCCTGTTTAAGTCTAAGCCCATTTTTAAAGCAGTTTATTGTGTTTGTTGTACTGAGGAGTTGGAGGAGTTCGTTATATGTTTTTTTTTTTCAGATTAACCCTTTATCAGCTGCATGCTTTTTAAAGCATTATTTTCTTGGTCCACAACTGTTCTTCACTTTGTTAATGGTTTCCTTTGCTTTTCATTTGATGCAGTCCCCTGAGATTATTTTCATTGTTGTTCTCTTTCCTTTTGGTGTCAAATTTATGAAGTCATTGCCAAGACAGATGCCATAAAGGCTTTATTCTATGATTTCTTCTAAGGGTTTTTTTTATAGTTTCAGATCTTAGATTTAAATCTATTATCATTTGGAGTTGATGTTAGTGTATGTATAATAGAGGTTTCAGTTCTAATTTTTTTGCATGTAGATATCCAGTTTTGTCAGTAGTTTCATTGAGGAAATAAAAGACAATAAATGTCAGCAAGGCATTGCAGAACTTAGAATCCTTCCACACTGTTGCTGGGAATACAAAACAGTGTAGCCATTCTATAGGAAATGGTAGGAGGGTTCTGCAAAAACAAACAAACAAACAAACAAAAAACAAAAAAGTAACTTACTGTGCTCCATTTTCACATATTCATATTTTTGGGGTATTTATTCAAAAGAGCTGAAATCAGAGCCTTCAGTAGACTCTAGTATAAAGACTTCAGGGCTCATTACAGAGTCCTTTCCAAGCTAAGATAAAGAGTCAATGTAAGTGTCCACTAAGAGAGGAGTCTAAATCATGGTATGCACACCATGGAATACCAGGAAATACATGACAATGGAAACTTTAAGTACATAATGACAAATAAAAAAATTGATCAGGGCTGGGGAGGGGGGGAATTGGGGAAGTCGGGATAACAACGCATGGTTTGCCCACTAAATAATGTAACTCATTATGGACAATAAATATTAAATTAAAAAAAATTTCCCCATGGCTTCAGAGAGGCAGGCAACAGCATCTCAAAAGAGGAAAGAAAAAACCAGCTCTGAAATTTATTGTGGGTCCAAAATAAAAAAAACCAGAAGGGGCCTGTCTTCTTGGAGTAGGGGGTGCCTGGCTCCCCTCTCCCATCACATACTCTTTTATTACAGCGAACCTTCACGACACATTTGGATTCTGTGATTGGAGATGCAGTCAGATAACAAAATCAAATATCATAAACAGTTAAGAAACATGTCATCCTCTTGAAATGGTTTGGTATCCAAGACCTCAGTGAGTGTAATATAATCACTACTGTTCAGACATAACGTGCTCCACCCTAAGGGCTCATGTGGTTAGAAATTTATTTCCCAGATAGATATACTGTGGGGTGCTGTGGAATCTTTACAAGGTGGGGTTTAAGTGGGAAATTCTTAAGTCACCCGATGTATCTCTGAAGATAGTTCTCATGTCATCCTGTGAGTTCCTTAGAGACACTGATTATAAAAGAAGCCAGCCTAGCCCCACCTAGCTTGCTCTGCTTCTCAGCTCAAGACGTGATAGTGTCTCTACACACGCTGCCACCATTGTGACAGACCACCTGCCAGGGGGCCCTCAACAAGACTTATCTTGACACTGATGCAATCGTAGCATGACTACTATGGGGTAACCAACCGCTCAATGATTAGATCTGAGAGCTATGCTATTGGAGGGAATTCATGACTAGACACTGAAAACCTAGTCAAAAGCCCATGTTGAAAAGGTCACGGACCCTAGGAGGGCCCATTATTATTACTTGGATATGTGGATAAAATGATCCATATTAGAGGCTATGCTGTGCTGTTCTGTCATAGCCACACACCACTGGGATGAGCCTCCAAACCAGGCATAGTTATAAGAGGAAAGGATTCATTGAAGCTACAGATCCAGGGGCAGTTCCATCATGGAGAAAGAGGCTGGCCCCCTTTCACGAGTCCAAACAGAGAGAGAAATCCATCAGACACACACACACACACACACACACACACACACACACACACACACACATCAGCAAAACAGGCAGTGGGTCACAAAGATTTCTTTCCCCTTTATACAGCCTTAGGGTGGGTTCTTGAAACCTTATCCAGGCTGAAAGGCTTCCTGAGTCTCTGGAATTTCCTTCCTGCACGGTCTACACAGGAAGGGATGTTCACTTCCAGCTTCTCTGAACGTTTTTACATCCTGCCCCCTACTGAGAGGCTGCCTTCCTGTGAACATCCTGCAAACACAGACCCACCCAAGGTAATTACAAAGATCGAGTTGACAACAAAACCTGACCATCACACCGCCCATCAGATTGCCTTCTGGTGTTTATTTTATGTCTCTGCCAAAGAACAGTGCTGCTCTCACCTCTGGTCCGAGAAGCTTCCTTTTGCAGAGAGCAGTGAAGACTGAGGAGACTCAAAACTCACCACAGTGCTGAGAATCAGTGACGGTTGAGTGCTCAGTGCAAAACAAGACATCTTTATCACGCCCTTCAAAGCTCAGGGATCAGTGCAGAAGAGAGGCAGAAAGAAGGTAAGAGCCAGGGAATGGGGAGGAGCCCTTTGCGACACCGTCTTCTGGATACAAAGTGGCTATTACTTCGTGACCTGTCAGTGGCTGTCATGACCTCCACAAAATCTCCACCATAATTAGATCATCAACATTTTGATGTGGATGATGAAAGCAGGCAAAAAAAAACATGTCATCCAATTAGGAGAGGAGTTTGTTGGAAAGGGAGAGAATTTTAGAGGAAGGGGAGGAGGGACAGAGAGGGAATTGGGAGGTTATTATGATTACATGACATTATGGTCATTCATAAAAGTGTCAAATAAAGAGCATTAATCGAGTACTATCTGTTGTTAGAAGTGGAAAGAAAGAAAACGTGTCTAGACATTTATAATCGTCTCAGAGAGAAACACAAAGAAACAGCCAGATGACAATAAGGCTGGTGTTCTTAACCCTCCATAAAGCAATATGTCCCTTATAGGGGGCAACGGTCTGTCATCTAAGCAATTCCTATGCCTATTTCCTTTCATATCAAGTCAATTTCCATGGAGACAGAAAATTTTACTTTCTCTTAATCTCCTTCTGCTATAGGACTTGTGGGTCAGGGAAGAAATCCTACTTCATATTCTCTTGGTGTGATTAATCAGCCAGGACATGTCAGTCATCAAAGCTCTGTGGATCGCCTGTATCTTTTTCTAGAACAAACTCGTTCACAGAGGTGCACCCCATCTTGTGGCTCATATCAACCATAGTGCCAACCAACTCTGTACCTCAGAGAACTCAGAGATGGACGGTGAGTGAAAATGAATGAATGAGTGAATAAATAAGTATAAAAGCCAGTAGTAGGGCAAATTCTGTTAGCTAGGGTCACACGAGTGTTAGATGCTGGGGACAAACTCTTCAACTTCTTCAGACAAGCACTTTTTTATTCTCTATTATAAAGAGAAGGAGGAGGAAAATGAGGAGGAGGAGGAAGAACATTAATTGAAGTTGACGAGGGAGAGGAAGAAGAGGAAGGATAGGAAGGGTTTAGATCACTAAGCACATTATGAATTCCATTATGTATGTATATTAATTCAGTTTGCAAGGCGTTTTCTTGTTCATTTAATATAGTATATATTAAGTTCTACAGCATTTGTAACATGCTTGAAATAGCTGTAAGTTGAACAGAACTCAGTTTCTGCCCTCATTTCATAATAATCCTAAGCAATATAGAAGACACAGATTTGGATCATGTTCTGATTCAGGAAGAACAAACCAATCTTGACTCAAAATGGAAGATTGCTTTTCCAAGAGCTTGTGGAGGAGCAGAAGTAATGGACCTTGAATCCGAGGCTGCGTTCTCCATCCCAAGCCACCTCCCTTATGTCTAATTTAGCTCGACGCTTCAGCAACCGGAAACCATGATGTTCCAAAATATGCATATTAAACAGAAAGTTTTGTGCATATCAAACAACTCATTTATTATACAGTTTATTTTGTCCAGTAGAGTTTACTGCCTAGAATCTAAAAAGCAAGGATTTGATAAAACTTAGAATCACATCTAGATAATCAAAAATTAATATGAATCTCCAGGCTATAGTAAATATTCTATCAGGCTTCCCATAAGGGATAATCAGCCTTTGGGCTATTGCATTAGCTGGACAAACCAATTCTCACCCTGTTATTGTAACTGAAGCAATGAATCCTGTTCAAAGAGAAAAGAGAGAGAGGAGAGTCAACACGGCCAGGAGGTGCTGTTTCAGCAGGGTGGACACCACCACTTACATTCGCATAAGTAGCTAAGCTCCCCAGGCCATCAGTGCACCTGCATACATGAAAATCAAAGTTATACCCACATTCATATCATTCCAGCATCTACTCATTTTATCCCCTGGAACTGACGAGGCTCAGAAAAGGATAGGTGCCTTGATCACATGCCAACCAGTACTGGTCCATGTTGTAGCCAAGTTCACTAATGCCAGCAGACTTGACCTTGTCACTGGGAATCTTGATATGAACTAGGAAAAAGATAATCATTAAAGGGGGGGATCCATTTTGCAAAGAAGGGCAGCAAAAGCAATTTCACGTCTCTCTGTAACTGAGAGGACTGTTCTATTTTTGTAATGTTGCACGCCCACGGAGAGTTTGCAGGCAAGCGAGCTGGAGGAAGGGCCCATTCGCCCTCTCGTACCACTGTCCTTGAGTGGCGGTGTTTGAATTGCTGCTGAGGAAGGATGACAGACAAGATAACCAGCAAAGCCACAGGCGGTCAGTCACCAATGAGATTATTGAATTCCTTTGTGCTTATGGCAGAATTTGAGTTGTTTGTTGAAAATATGCTGAAGAACCCAGAACTGGAAGAAGAAAAAGATAAAGTCAATATAGAAGGCTGAGCAGGACTGGCTGTATGAAATGGCAGACCTTTCATCATCATTTCATCATTCGTCCGCTTCAAACCGGTTTCTGTTGCTACCATTCCATAGAAGTTGCGTTTTGCCCAAATCCCAACTTTAAACAAATTTCCAATTAGTGTCGTCTATCTAAAACATTCAGTACCACTGTGGTGCTCGGAGCATCTTTGAGAGGAGATTCTACAATCGGCTTGCTTACCAATCAGATCACAAGAAGTGTCCTCGTGGTACAAAGAGTCATTTTAAAACTTTAACTTTGGAAGGGTTGGGATGAGGTCTAGGTGGAAGGTGACACACCAATTTCTGCAATCATTCTAGAATAAGGGACTTTCATAGACAATGATCATTATGAAGGGTGGTGGGAGTGTTTGTTGTTAATGAGCACAAAGCTCCCTCCCCCCCCCAAAAAAAAGGATAGTTAGCAGTTCCAAGGTCTGGTGTGAAGCCTTCGAAGCAATGTTTGGAAGGAGCACTGTCTCCTATAATATGAAGACAGACTACACTTAATAATCAGGGTTAGTATTTGATCATTACAGACACTAAAGTCAGGACCTTGATATGGAGGGGCAGAGGGGGGAGGGAACGTGAGTCCTGACACAGAGAATGTTGGGCAGAAGTACTCAAGAACCTTAAGACTCCCAGAATTATTTGAATACACACAAGTGTCTGCCTTCCTCTCATTGGAGGAAAACAATGTCCCGTTCATTATCTGGAGATCATCACATAGCTCACCTAAGGTACTTGTCTTGCAAGATGACACCGGTCCACCTCATGACCTCACCCTACCTCCCCTCACTGCTTCCAGAATAAACTATTTTCATAGCTCAAGAGACAAGGATTGGCCATTCTCTGACAATAAAGATATCATTTGCCTTAAGAGCTCTAGAATCTAGAAAGTACTTAATAGTGGAAACCAGAGGAATTTTGCCTGGGAATACCTATTTAGGGTGCTGGACCAGGGCCCTTGGAACGACCCAGTGATGAAATGGCAAGAATATTAATACCTATCACAATTCTTCCCTTAAAGGCTCATGAGACTATTTATGAGAGTAAAGAGAAACTGGTGAGGAGGGATTTCCTGGTTATGATAACAGCTGCTGTGTAAGGCTCTGAACTGATGTGGATACCTTAAAACCCCAAACACTATCAAGGCACTTTGTCAGGATCTACAGCAAACTGGACATGAGTGGAGTCCAATTGAGACTCATCTCCTGGTGAATCCAACGTGTCTACAGATCCACTCTGTGCTCATTTCCTTGGTCCTTGGTTGTATGCTTCAGACAGACATACACACAAGTGTTTGCCTTCCTCTCATGGGAGAACAGTCTCTGGAAGTATCTTTATATTCGATTTTTCTGGTAAGATAAGAGCTATAACATGGGAGGCAAGGCCAAGGGCAATTCCATGAAACTGCCCCGCCCTTCACAAAGATCATGCATACACAACAGAATGTCTGAGATTAGAGCCACCCTCAAAGATCTGAAGCATGTGGAGGTGGTGGTTCTTATTATATCTCCTTTTAATTCAACCATATGGCTTTTGCAGAAATAAAATGGATCATGACTGATGACGGGGATGCCATAATCTTAACCAAGAATTATTCCCAATTATAGTTGAGTGGATATGATATTACTGATGGATTTAGAATTAGATCAATATAGTGTCTTGCTTTTGGTATGTGGATACTAAATTTGGTGATTATATTATTTTCAGTGCCTACCCTGAAAGGGATCAAAGGAATTTCAGGATAACCAAGTACAATAGGCCTTCGTATTTCCCCTTGCCACATCTTCTGACCTTTGTGATAATTTAATCCAATGGGATTTAATCATCTGAACATTTTAATCAAGATCATGCTGGCTTACCACATTGCTGATATCATGTTAATCAGACCTGTGGAGCAGGAAATGGCAGGTATTCCTCATGCTCTGAGGAAACTTGTGCATACCAGAAGACAGGGAAAGAAATCCACAGAGATTAGCAAGACTCTAGACCTGTGAAGTCTAGAGCATGCCAGGACATTCTCTCTGAAACAAAAGGCAAGAGATATTGGACTTTGCACCTCCAAGAAAGGAACACAATGTCTGAGAATGTCTTTGCTATCTGGAGATCTCATGGAACTCCTGCTTTGATCCCTGTATTGGATGGTCCAAAGAGCTGCATGTTTTGAGTGGGCCCACATTTGGAAGTATTCATGTCTACTAGGATCAAACGATCCACCAGATCCATACAGGATCTGTATGGATGCTGTAGATACTTAGGGTAGGAAATGACAGTCATATAAGTAGTGGAAGCACCTGCAGAACCCACGAGTTCTGGAATGTAGTAAGGCCATCTGCATCAGAGAATTGTTATTCATAAAATAGCCCCTGACCCATCACTAGGCTCTGGTAGAGACTGAGAGAATGCATTTAGAGATTATGTGACAGAAGCTGTCTGTCATGAATAGGGCATCATCACAGCCAATGAGCGATGGGTTTGCAAGGCTCAACAGTGATCCATAATTCAGCAGGAGGGTAAATTTGGGGTTGGGCCAAGCGTGTCTGCAAGGGGTGTTGCACAATCAGGTCATCTGGACGCCATTGTCACACATCTTCACTAACCCAGCTTCTCTCAGGTGTGTGGGGTGAAAAAGCAGGTTGGTTACAAACCACAGCCATACTAGAGAACTGCCCTAGCGCACAGTGCGGAGAGGAAACCCTCCTGGAGGACAGGGGCATTGTGCTCATCTCAAGGAAAGGTCTCTTTAACACTGAGGATAGGATAAATGGATCGGAAGTCAAGAAGCATAAGATGAAAATAGCAAAGGCAATGTTTGGGGAAGCGGATGCCAGAAGGACCTGTGGGAATGGGTGTTTAAGTCAATGGCAGCACATGAGCCACCTGGTTACTCAAAGACAGCAAGAAATGTGACAATGGTCACATGACCGGGATATGCATCGCCCGTGCCCTTGCCACATCACTCCCAATTGACATGCTTGTGGAATGTTGAGTGACCTCTAAGGTGGCTTGAAAGTAAAATGTGCTTCCCCCATAACCTCATCTGCTCGGTCACTTGATCCCCAGTACAGCGGTGCTGTTTGGAAGGCTGTGGAACCTTCTTGAGGTGGAAACTTCTTGAAGTGGAGCCTTGCTGTAGAAAGCGTGTCACTGGTGTGTATGGGGGACACTTGAGTGTTAGAGTCCTGTCATGCTTGCTGTTCTTTCTCTCGAAGTGTTCTGTCATCTGCTGGTGTGAGGATGCGGTGTTGGTACCTCCTGCTCCAGCCTGTACTCCTTTCCCTGCCATGAGGGTCTCGACCCTCTGGAACTGTAAGCTGAATTAATTCCATGGTCTCCATAAATTGTTGCTTGTCTGGCGTTTTACCCATCAATGAGAAAGTCACTGAGGCAGTCTCTCGGTGCAAAGCTGAGGCATGAGCCTGGTGTGGCTAAGACACTCCTTGATGCTTCATGGCACATTCTTGTGGTAGTATAACTACATTGTATGGTGGATAGATGAGGTATTCATTACTCCTGAGGGCCAGACTGCATGAGCCCAGGAACCTGAAGGTTAGGAGTGGTCCTCCTCATAATCATTCCTTCTGCCCCGTGGGTTTCCTGTCCTTATAAATTTAGATGCATGTTGATTAGACATTCTGTTCCCAGGGCAATGGATACACATTCATAGTAATTATTCAAATGAACCTTTTCAACCCAAGACTATGATTGCAACGTGTTCATTTTGGGTTCCTGGTGCCAATATATAAGAAGGCAGAAAAAGAACTATTATGGGGCTGGAGAGATGGCTAAGTGGTTAAGGCACTTGCTTCTAGTGCTTAAGGCCCTGGGTTCAATTCCCCAGGACCCACATAAACCAGACCCACAAGGTGGTGGCCCTGATGTGCTCTCTTTCTCTCTCTCTCTCTCTCTCTCTCTCTCTCTCTCTCTCTCTCTCTCTCTCTCTCTCTGTGTCTCTCTACTTGAAAATGAATAAATAAAATATTTAAAAGAAAGAACTATTATTTTGGAGCATAACCAACTTTTTATCAGTCAGATGGTGACATGCTGCTAGCGGCAGAAAGGAGTGTGACAGGAATTCAAGGATGGCTGGCTGTGCTCTGAATGTGGTAGCAAGCATGGAGGGACATCTGCAAGCATCACATCGTGCCTAAGGAAGCAGCTTGGGACTCAATACTCTCCTGTACTATAGACTTCCTTATTTGATTCATTCAGCTGCTCATTTAGTCTCTTTCACTTCTTAGAACATACTTATAATGTTCAACTTTTTGGTTGATTGAACATATTTATAATACAATTATTTTGAATCCTTTGTCTGGAATTTTGTTTATTCCCATTGGAGGCCATTACTCTGAGACCGGTAGCTTTTGCAGGAGATAAGTTGTCTTGGTTTTTTCAAGCTACTTGTGCATTGGGATTTGTGCATCAGAGTTAGATTGTGGTGGAATATTTTTTGGGGGGTCATCTTTTTTCTTTCAGTTAGGATATTTACAGTGTTCTGGAAGGACTAAGTGGTAGTAAGGTTGAGGTATCATTTTCCTCTGGAATGCTGGTGTTCAGGGCACCAAGCTCCCTGCTTAGCCCTCCACTGAGTGTAGAATGCCATTTGAAGCAATAGTCACTACCCAGGGGGTAGATCCACTGATTGCTGGAATACTGGTGCCTCACATTCCTTTCCCAGTTCCTAGGAGGCTGCCTTACCACTGAGAGTTCCTGTGTGAGGGGCAGATTCCATCATGTCTTCTCCATTTTCGAAGACTGCTCTGGACCAGTCTGGCTCTGGCTCCAGCTCTGGGTCTGCTGTTCTGACTCTAGACCAGTGCTAGCTTAAAATCTGAAGATAGTTCTGCCAGTGGGTTCCTACCTGTTGGAATGAACTCATGGCATACCTAGACTTAGTAGGCAGTTGTATCCGTGCTTCATGTCCCCTTGGCTTATCTCGTCTTGGATCAGCTAGGTGCAGTGTGAAGTCCAGTTTTAGAGACAATTGGTGAGGCAACAAAGGAGATTACTGTTTGCCTCGGTGACTGTGGATCAATGGGCCATCAGATATACCGTGTTGCAGTCAGCTTTCTAGTTGCTGCGCAGAAAGAACCCAAACAAAAGCGGCTTGTGGAGGAATGGGTTTATTTGGCTTAAGGACTCGAGGGGAGACTCCATCCTGGCAGGGAAAACGATGGCATGAGCAGAGGGCTGGACAGCACCTCTGCCACAGCACTGCAAACAGCGGCAGGAAGGTGTGCCAAACACTGGCAAGGGGGAGCTGGCTTATAACCCCCATAAGTCCGCCCCCAACAACACAGCTTCATCGAGGTTGTAAAACCCAAACTGCCATCCGCTGAGGATCGATCTATCAGAACACATTCAATTGTTTGTGGGGGACACCTGGATCAAACCATGACATACCGTCCCTAGCCTCACCACAGGTCCATGCTGGTGAGGGTGGGGTGGCTCCCAGGTCTTGGTATATGATCTCCCACCTTATCTCAAGTCCACACAAGTGGGCCTAAAATCTTTTCTTAATAAACTCTAACTCTTATAATGACTTTCTCTGATGTCTTTTCCCATTCCATCTAAATAAAGGTTCTCTGAAAAATAATAATTCCTCAAGCTGCTTCAGGTTGTGGAAATGATCTCAGCTCCCACTCCTGTGGTCACCAACACACCTGTACCTATGAAGAGAGGAGTTCCAGGCTTGCACCTTGAATGGACTTTGGTTTTTGTTTCCCTTCCTTGGGATTCTGCTGAAATTTCAGTTTGGGTTTTCAGTTATTTTCTCTGGATCAGCAAATATTCACACAGCAAAAGCTTTAAAGATTTTTCTCCCAATTTCATTGTTAATTTTCAGTTGTTCTCAACTGGAGAGTATGTTCCAATTGTTTTGCTTATCATTATGAAAGTCAGATGATGATGTCCATGGAAAATATATTTTATATTTCAAGTTTCACTATGTTTCAATATTTGGCTCAATAAAATTGGCAGTAATAATACTAATTTTAATCTATTCTTTGTAAGCATTAAGCAAAACAAAGATTCAGCAACAATACACAAGGGGGACAGAAAAAAAAATGAGAAACTGGCTCCCTCTGGTGCAGTTCTTACCCCCTATCCTATGGACAGATTCAGAATGTGCACCGAGGAAGGACCCCAGTGGGTAGGGGACAGAGAGGAAGGAAATGGGGACACCTTCACAAGATTTGCTCATATAATGTATAAACTTATTCATGATAAAGATATTTTTAAAAATCATATAATTATTTCTTTCAAAGTCATGCCATTTGATCTGTGTTTTTTTTTCAGAAATTGACCCTAATTGAAATTGCTGTGAAGTCTCTAACCAAATCCACAAAGAATAATAGAGAGCTTTCCTGCTCTGCTTATGTTATGGTACTTTTTAAAAAATGGATTTCCTTTTAATATATTTATTTATTTGAGAGAGAGAGAGAAATGTACCAGGGTTGTCAGCCACTGCAAGTGAACTCCAGATGCATGTAACACCCTGAGCATCTTACTTTACGTGGGCACTGGGTAATCTAACTCGGGTCCTTCTGCTTTGCAGGCAAGTGCCTTAACCACTGAGCAATCTCTTCAGCCCTCTGGTACTTTTCTTGAAGTGACATGCACAAAGCTCTATTCACCACAGAGTGCCAACAGTATGCCAAGAAAGAATCTCAATCAAGTCCGGCCCGGTGAACCAGTGAGTTTCCTGGTCTTTCTCACAGATCATAGGCGTGGCCTTACGTAAAAAAAAAAATGTATGTCTCAAAAGCAGCTGTGTCACCAAATCACCAAAAAGGCACAGCCATCATGGAAGCTGATCTGATGGAACTCAGAGCTCACCCATCTTCAGGTAGCCTCTGCGTCTTCTAGCATGTGTGTCTGGGAGGCAGAAGGGAGTTGTCTTAGACTCTGAGGTGAGGGTCCTGTGGCCCTTCTCCCTGTCCCTCTCACCGAGGACTGTCAATAGCTCCATTACCATCACCACAAACCCAGATAACACTGTACTGTCTCAGTGTCAGGATGACAGGCCATTCATTCTATGGTTCACCACAGCAACTTGTGCCCTTTGACAGTGATGGCTGCATCAGATCCTGAGGAAATTACCTTCCCTTACAGTTTAAGGCGTGGCTCTTTATTGTTTTAGGTTTTCAGATAGTGGGAGTTTGTTCAATAGGTTAATTTTTACTACCTAATATATTAACAGAGTAGAAAGGACTTCTATGACCAACTGCTCTCTGAACTTGAATGAATATGAGACCTACTCAGTGGGAGGGAAGTAAAGGCTGAGGCTTGGACCCTAAAGCAAAGCTTCCACTGTGCTTTGGCTAAATGGAGATATTAGATATTATCCCCATAAAAAGATATCCTTTGATGAATACTGATCTCATTTATTGATCAAAGAACCTTCTTTTTATAGCAGGCAGCAACTATCAGGGAGACCCAAGACCCATCACAATGACAAGAAGAGAAAGCCAAGTGCCTCACACTGGACAAGACATCTCTCTGACCCTCACCAGGGTGATTATGAATTCCGCTTTTGTCATTAGCCAGGAATCCATCTCTATGAAGATGAAGGTAAACACTGAGAAGACTCAAAACTCATCGAAGTAGAAAAATAGGAGGTTGTGGAAAGCTCGGCATTTAAAAAGATTTCTGAGAGCATTGCAGAAGAAGGGGCAGAAAAAAATGGAAGAGCCGCAGGGTGCAAAGGTGTCCCTGGGGACACTGTCCCCCACACATGACTTGTCTGGAGCATTCATGACCCCCATAGGGGTTACCATACCCCCCACAAGGCCAGCCCAGCTCTGAGCCCAACAACCTTTTAATGCCAAGGATGGAGGGGGAGAAAAGGGGAGATAACAGCAGAAGGACTCCCCTAAAAGTGGAGGGTCTCCAGGGAGTGGGGGGAGGGGACAGAGAGAGATAAAGGGATGGAAGCATGATCAAAGTACTGTAGGTTCATATAGTAAGGTCCTCGGTTTAAAAGAAATGAAAGAGCTCTCTTCCTCTCTTTCTCTCTCTCTCTCTCTCTCTCTCTCTCTCTCTCTCTCTCTCTCTCTCTCTCATCATCTATCTCCTGTATCTCTCTGCTTGAAAATGAATAAATAAAATATTAAAAATAAAAAAATAAAAAATAAATAAAAGAAATGAAAGAAATTACTTCTAAATGATAACCTTGAACTTGCATATCAGCACAAAACACAGCTCTCACCTCAAGCAGAGAAGAGTTCATCTTGTAACCAAATGAAGACCCACAGCCCAGGTACACATTTAGATTTAGCTTGTCTCAAACACCATGTCCCAACATGCTGAAAGTTTCAGGGAATTTGGCAGTTATAGAACGGTGCTGAGGATCAAACCCAGAGTGTTGTGCATTGGAGACAAGCACTCTATGAAGCGAGCGCCCCAGCCCTCAGATCACCTTCTTCCGACCAGTCATGAAAGGTCTACAGCGTCCCTTCTTGAAGTTACAAGCTGCTGATTGCAAGGAGGGTCACCTTCAAGTCTGTGAATATCTGAGCAGCTACCTAACACATCCATCTGTCATCTGACGACCTGTGACAAGCAGACATCACCAGACAGTCCCAGGGGCTTTAGCCCAACATCACTGCACCTGCTCACTTATCTGCGCCTCACTTCAGTGGTTCAACCTGGGCCTAAGCCCCTGCAGCTGGGCTCTGTTCCTCTTGCCTCCAGCAGTTCTCCACATGGGTTATTTCTTACATCTTTCCTCCTCCCTCCTTCCAGCCAGTCTTGTCTATGACAACATGTTCACGGCCCCGCTATTATGAAGGCCATGTGCGAGTAATGACGACCATTCTGGGGTCATGAATCCAATGGCCAATTCACGTCCAGAAGACAGCCTTCCGAAGCACTTCTCCCCTTCCTTTGGCTCTTTCACTCTTTCCATCTGCTCCTTCACTAAGCTCCCTGAGCCTTGGAAGGTGAGATGGAGATGCCTCCTTTAGCGCTGAACACCCAACCGTTACTTCTCAGCACTTCCATGAGTTTGGAGTCTCCCTAATCTGGGTTTATTAATATCCACCCCCTTACAGGAACTCTCTTGGCTCCTTCCACCTTCAATAAGGCTTCATTGAACTCTAGCCTTTTGACACTTTTGTCACAGTAACACTATATATATATGTATATATATATATCACTATAGTAATATCTTATATATGGATATATACCATATATATTGTGTGTGTGAAGTGTGATTTGAGAGTTAACTTTAGCAGTTTATAAAAGAATAAATGAGTCTGTGATTGTTAATGGCCAGCTATCCAGGGAAATCAAGACTACATGGTAAATTGCAGCCAATACAACTGAAATCGCTTGTGAATTGATTGTTATTCTGACATTGTGCACATCTATGTTTCTGGCATAGTACCTTCACAATACCTCAGAGCTGGGGGAGTGTCTCCATTCCAGAGCTATTGGGGTGATTTTGTATCTGAACAACAGCAGTTCCCAGGAGTGCCTGAGCCTGGGTCTGGGTCTTTCACCCACATCCCAGTATTGATTGTCATGGGATACAGATGCGTTTTGGTTTCTCTACTTTAAAGTTTGTTCTGATGCCTCAAGACACTGTTTTCATTCTGTCCCCAAAACATTGTGTCATTTGTGGTGAACAGTTAGAGAAGTATACCTGAAGACCCGCAAATCCAGAGAGGCCACCGGGAGAATTCAACTCATCTACAAAATCAGGAAAGAAAGAAAATAGCAGAAAACCCAACTTTATTTCTTGTCATTATTCCCTAAACAACACATCACAAGAACTCTTTACGAAGTATTTGCCAGGGTTATTCACTCTACGCAGTCTAGATATAGAGTTTGCAGGAGGGGATGGGCAGGTTTTATCCACACACTGTATTGTTTTACAGAAGGGACTTGAACACCCATGGATTTTGGTGCACCCGAAAGTCCTGGCAAACAATCTCTTGAGAATAACGAGGAATAACTAAGTTTAAGGCACCCATATTTCCTAACCACATGGCATCATCGTCACCCAGGGATAATAACCACGACCCCAGATTTTATGTGCATTGACTTCATGATGCTATTTGTCCTTGATGCTATATGTCCTTTAACATAGCCTGAGTCCATGATCCTTGAATGCTTTATCGTGGCCCAACCTGCTAAGGGTTCTTCTCTGCTTGGCCGCCTCCACAGCCCCGTTTCTGCTACCCACCCCCTTGAGAACCACGTTCTCATCTTCTCCCTGGGAAGATGGTCCTCCTCACTGGGTCCTGCAAGGAAGGCTTTCACTGGACTCTCACCTCTTATTGTGCCAAGTATTTCATGTGTAATTTATTTGTGTGATTCCTCTATGAATAGATGTCCCCATGATGGTCATGATGGTAAGGACTGTGTCTGATTTTATTGCACAGTTCATTCCTGACATTCCTAGTCTAGAGAAAGCACTTATCTAGATTGAATCAAAAGAATAATTTTTTTCCTTAAATGCTAGGCTCCCATAAACATTTTCACAATGAAAGCCCTATGGTTACAAAATGCAGAACTACAACCATAAACAAATAAAAATTTTAAATTCTTATAAGGCCAAAATACAAGCAGTGACTAAAGACAACATTCCCACTGGTCCCCAAAGATCCATGTGATGGAGTCTGTCCCTCACAGTATTACAGAAAATGGGGACATTGAAACACTCTGACAGTAATTTCTCCCCGCAGTGGCCTGATGTGAAGGCTGGGAAGGTTGTTTCTGTGAAATGATGGCACCTTCCTGTCCCCCTCTCCCCCACGACCCAACAGGGACAATCTCAGCAGAAAGTAAAAGAAATGGAAAAACGATTTCAAGAGCCCGTGTCCTAACACACTCGCCAGAGGCTGGCTGCAGTAAGGGATTCTTTTATGGGGGAGCCCAAAGAAGGCCACCCAAAGGTTTCTTTCTCAACAGCATGCATTTTTAATGAGATTGTGCTGGACTTTCCCATCCTTCTCACCCTGGAACCTGGTCTCCAGGTGCCCTTCCTGGCTCTCCCTCTGTCCCCACTGTCAGGACAGACACCTCAGCGTATGTCAGCTCACTAACCAGCCCTCTCCCTTGCACAGTAAGCAGCACCAAACCATTGCAGTCTCGGCACACTTTCATTACAGAATCCCGAGGGAAGTCAGAGGCCTCACTGTACAGAAATCCCCGAGCAGAGTGTCATAGTGGGGTTTGGGAAAGGTAGAAGAGTCTCTTTGTGGTATTGGTCTGAATAAATCTCATCAAAAACAAATTTCTCTTACAAAGCTATTAGTGCACTTCCTATGCCAACTTCTCTCAGAGATGCCAGCTTAGTTATGGGAATGTGTAGGTATTTTCTTAATCCATTTTCGGTTATTGTAACAGAATACCATAGGTGATTTCTAAAGAAAAGTTGGTTTGGCTTGTGGTTGTGGAGACTGGGAAGTCCAAGGTCATGGTTGTTATGGCAGAAGCATCAGAGGGCAAGACACAGTGAGTGTGCTAGGTCAGAAAATCATAAAGCCACTATGCCCCCGCCCTCAGGACCCACGTAATCCTCATGACTTCCCACAGGCCACACTCGCTAATACCATTCGTATATGAAATCAGGGATTCAGTTTGTAGCATATGGGAATTTGGGGGAAGGGAAATGATCCAACCATGACAGATACAAAGGAAAAGAGTCCTAAAGGTCAGTTTGGAACGTGTGTCTTTGATATAGGATTTATGAATGAAGTCTGGAGAAGACCTCCATGACATCATAGTCAGAACTTTGAAATTATGTACAAAGAATAGTTTTTATTAAATTCTCCAAGCAGTTCATATCCCCAACAGAAACCTTCTCAGGTCTACTTCTCTTATTGGGCCAGTAAGTTAAGTCTAAAACTGACCCGTCACTTGATCAACTCAAACACCATGAATGTTGAAGCAGTTTCTTGAGGCAAAGGAGGAAGGGTGGGGGTGTTAGAACAGAAGCAGTTCTCATATTTCTCATCATCACCATAATACGTTTCTCCTGATGTCTACAGAGATTTTGCACTAGGACAAAGGCCTCCTGTGTTGGTCAGGTTTCCACCATTGGGACAAAATACTCTAAATAAACAACTTCAGGAGGGCCCGGTGATTTGACTCATGGTTTCAGAGGTTTCAGCCCATGGTGACTTGCCATGTGGCTTTGGGGCTGGAGCAGCACAGTACATCATGATGGGTGTGGGGACTTGGGGTAGAGGAGGTTACTCATCTCATAACCACAGAAAGAAAGTCAGAAGAAAGAAGAGGACCATTGTCTCCTTTAAGGCCATATCCTTTCTCCAGGCCCCGCCACCTAGAAGCTCCACCAGCTTCTAGCAGGAGCTCCCTGGGAGCCAAGCTTTGAACAGTGGGCCCATGGGGGACAATTTAGAGGCACACCGTAGCATGGCTTTTGAAATCTGAGCTTCAAGGAAGCAGAGATAATGACAATCCTTGGACAAGATGTCCCTGATACAAAATTTGTAAAATTGCTCTTTTTGCTTCCAAAGCTGTCCTTTCCCACTATGTTGGGTAGGAAGCAGGAAATGCAAGGAAAATTAGAATGGGAAGGTACTGGACTCACTTCCCACTGTTCACAGACGCCAACTGGGTGCCTCTCAACAGTATGCGCAGTGTTATCACACTAACTATTCAACTCGGGTCATGAAGAACAGCAAAGCCCCGCAAGCCAGAGCGCTTTCCTCAAAGGTACTGGGTTTAAACACTTACCAACATTCATTGTGAGTTTTGAAGCTGTATCTGGGGGTCACACCCAGTTACCTTTATTACCAAATTAAAGCCATGCTAAATTGTAAAACAAGATGCTGTACATATACCAATTTAAAGGCTTTTTTTTCAAAATTTTATTCTATTTCTTCTTATTTTCTTTTTGACATACATGCATACATTTCACACATACATTTAATATATATGCATATATTTCACACATACATGGAATATCTATGCATATATTTCATACATACATATAATGTATTTCGATTATAGTCAGCCCACCATCGTTTCGATTGCAAAATTTGGAAACTGAATTCTTCCCGCTCACTTGGTGTTGACAGGTGTCTGAGCACATGCTCCGTCTTGGGCCCTCAGTATCCACACAGCTGTGGACACAGATGGGGTTTTATTTTGCTTTCTCAAACAACCAGCATATTGTTGACTGGGCCAGTAACCACAGTTCTACCTTGTTCAAGGTCTCCCAAACAAGGTGTTCTGTTTTGTTTTTTATTCAGTTGGTTTTGCTACTGTCAGAGCTCCTGCCCACCTAAGTTGCCAAAGAGTAACCATGTGGTGTGAATCATGTATCATGGGTGAGCCCAAATGAGCTGTCTTGGCTGGGTTCCTTGTCAGGTCCCCAGTGGGAAGCAGCTAACAGTCCATGTCCCCTCCTGTGACACAACTCCGTGGAACTAGAGGGGAAAGTCTCCTGAGAAGAAACCAAGTCTCACTGGCCACCTCACTCTGTGCTGTGAAATACCAGGGCCACCCACAGGTGGCAGACATCTGTCTGAACCAAGTACCAGGCTTGGGGCTAGATCTGCTGGCGAGCCATCCAAAGAGATAGAGAGCATCTTCAGACCACAGCAGCTTGGAAGGGAACAGAGGAGAACTGAGCAGGAGGGGCCTTGGACCGCAGCTTGGTTCTAGGGAGGGTCAAAGGCTCTCTTGTGTCTCTAGAATGGCCTGCCTTAGGGCTGTGCTGTCCTCAGTCTGGCTGAGCACAGGCCTCAGGGAGCATGGTCTTAGGTGAGCATGACCTTGGTCCAGAGTACAGTGTCTTTAGCTGCTGCAACGGATCTGAGCGGTGAAGTTCATGGCCACCATGCTACTCATTGTTTTTTTTTGAGTCGTACTGTCTGCGGCTCAGGCTAACACCACTCTGTGGAGGGTCCTCTTTGGCTTCAAGATATACAAAGAGGATCTGGAGAGATGGTTCAGCCGTTAAGTCACTTGCCTACAAAGTCTAACAACCTGGAATTGATTCCCCAGTATCCACATAATGCCAGATGCACAGAGTGGTGCATGCATCTGGAATTCATTGCAGCAGCTGGAGGTAGGTCCTGGTGTACAGATTCTTTCTCTATCTCTCTCTGCTTACAAATAGATAAATAAAAATATTTTTTAAAAAAACCTACAAAGTGTCTAAGATACAAACACTAAACTAAAGGGGATGCAGGGATTTGGAAGCTAGAAGCACCTGCAGAATGTTCCGCACTTAGGATCAAGAATATGTATCGCTCAGCTCCAATAGCAGGGAGGAACAGGCAATGGCTGAGGCCATCAGAAGCCTGTGTTCTAATTTCACATTTTTCATTTTCCCCATTTATTCTCCATGGTGTTAAATAAAGTCTTCTAGAAAATTCTAGTCTTGCGAAATTAAAAAAAAAACCTTTAATATCGGTGTAAGTTAAAAATCTAGAATGCTTTTGTTCACTGCTGGGACAGAGTTTCAGAAAGGACATCAATGCAACAGTGTCAGAGTAACTAAAGAGAGGGAACCCAAGGGAAAGATCACATCGAGGAAGGGAACAGCAAGATGCACTTGGCCCAAATACCTTGCCTTACCTGCGACATTTCCTATGGAGACTAAAACTTTGGAGAGTCTGCATTTTATTTTAATAAGGGACTTCAATTCCCTTATAGAAATGCATGCATGTTAGTGAAACAGAGTTTCATTATGCAATGCCTTTCATATGGTGTTCCATAACCACTGTCATAGATTCAGGAATTCAACAACCATTAAACTCTCCCAAGCACCCTGCCGAGGTTTCCTGTGATATCCCAGCAGCCCCAGTGCTAAGGATCCTCTGAAGGCAGCAACTCTAGTCCAAGATGATGGCTATTCAGTCATCTCTTAGCCACGGGCATCTGCCCACCTTGCTCAGCAGTGCAAACCCAAATCAAGAGAGGTTAGATTCTCAGACCGAGTCAGGTCAGGAAAACAGCCCATCACCAGAAATGAATGCTGAGTGAATGAACAAACAGATGACCCAGTTGGGAGATAAGAATGGAGACCAGCTTTAGCCTCACCTGGAGTCTATCCAGACCCACACAAACATGGCACTTATATTCATGGAAGTGAGTAATACTGTAGAATTGGCTCAAACCTTGCCTGGAGCCTGGTCCAGGGAAGAGACAGATAGAGCATTTGATTTTCTCCTCTCATTTGAACTAAGCTCTTGTTCATCTCACTGACAGAAAAGTGAGCATTACTTGAATTCTTGTCAGTGGAGGCAGTTTCCATATGTGATCTTAGATAGGACAATAGATTGAGAAAACAATAGCTACCCCACCATCCCTGCTTTAGTCAGCTGGAAGGAACATCCAACCAGACACACTTTACAGGAGGAAGCGGTTTATTGCAAGCTTACAGATCCAGGTGGATGTGAGTAGCAGAAGAAGCTACTCACTTCAATACATTCAAACAGAGAAAAACAACCAGTCAGCAAACACCAAAAGCATCGAGCTGAGCCCCTGTCAGAGCTCACACCACTTTCTACAACTTTGTGCTAGAATCATCCACCCCCAGTGACACAGTGATGTGCCCTCTCCAGAAGGCTGCTGGAGACTTAAGCAGGAAGTTCAGCCTTAATAAAAATAAATTTCTAAGGTTATGAGGAACATACATTCAAACTACTACAATCCCTATTTCCCAAAGAGAAACGGAGGCCCAGAAAGCTGATAAACTTGCTCATAGTCAAGCACCAGTCAAAGCATCTTTAAGGGCTGGAGAGATGGCTCAGTGGTTAAGTAAGGCACTTGCCTCCAGAGCCTAAGGACCCAGGTTTAATTCCCCAGGACCCACGTAAGGCAGCTGCACAAAGTGGTGCATGCATCTGTTCGTGTGCGGAGGCTGGAGGCCCTGGCACACCCATTCTCTCTCTCTCTCTCTCTCTCTCTCTCTCTCTCTCTCTCTCTCTCTCTCTCTCTCTCTCTGCTTGTCAATAAATAAACAAAATATTTTTACAAAGCACCTTCAAGCTGCAGTACTAATGATAATAAAGTGTCAACACAGCAGCCTCACACATAGAACTTTCCCCACATTCCTTCTTCCTACTAACAGAACTCTGTGGAGAATATATTTGTGAGTTTATTTCGTATCCTCCAGAGGAAGCAGTGCAAAGCTTTTCATATACAGACCCTCAAGGAGTATTAGCGGATTGACTGGTTAGAATAGGCAATCTGTTGGCTGAGTCCAAATCCATTAAATCCTTAGGAAGAGACTCTGAATTTTAAAGAACTATAGTTAAGTAGCAAAGGAAAAATGTGGGTATATTTTTCCCATTCAAAAATCTCAGTGTCAGGTGTGCTGAACTGTTATATTCTAGCATAAATTTTCACTTTTATGTTCACCTTTCATGAAATAGCTATGTTAGCTAGTTCTCTCATTGCTTTTATAAAATACCCAAGAAAAGCAACTTAAAGAAGGAAGGGTTTGGGCTGAAGAGATGACTCAGAAGCTAAAGGCACTTGCTTGCAAAGTCTGACAGCCTGGGTTTGATACCCCAGTACTCACGTAAAGCCAGACACAAAATGGCACATGCATCTGGAGTTCATTTGCAGTGGCAGGATGCCCTGGTGTGCCCACAATTCTCTCTCAAATAAGTAAAAAATATTTTTAAGTGGGGAAAAAAAGAGGGAAATGGACATTTTTGCTCACAGTGTGAGGGTATAGCTCATCATGGTGGCAGGAGTGTGAGGTCACCTTACATCTGCAGTCAGGAAGTAGAGAGAGATCATTGCTGTGTTCAGTTCATTTTCTCTCTTTATTCGCTTCACGACCCCATCCTATGAAATGGCTCTGCCTACATTTAGGGCGGGTCTTCTTCCTCAGTTAATTTCTCACAGACATGCCCAGTAGTCTGTCCCCTAGATAATTCTAAACGCTGTCAAGTTCATAATCAAGATTAATTCTCGTAATTCCTCTATGTCAAAGTTGACTAACCTTCAGAATCAAGTATGCTATTGTTGGTGTTCTATAGTCCCTAAAAAAAACTTTTGCCTAAAAACCATTCACTAATTGCTTTGTAGTTGACATTTCAAAATTGTGGCCTCTGTACTTGCTTTAGTATAATGTAATCAGAATAGAAAAGAACTTTATAGCTGTCTTTGTTTAACCTTCTATCTACCCTCTGAATCTTATTGTGAATAGACATCTCAAACAGAGGCTCAAACAAAAGGAAAGGCAACAAAATAAGGTCATTTCAATGTAGATGGGAGAAAGGTGAGCGAAAGGATGCTGAGGGAGGCGGGACTGAGCAGACTGGATTCTCACCCACTGAAGAGAAAACCACTACACGGTCAGACTTCTAGGCCCATTGTTCTTTATTTATTCCCTAACCATCTCACCAGTCCCCCATCCTTCCTCCAGAAGCCCCTATGTGTGTACATCACGCTCCCAGGACATGACCCAGGCACTAGGGAAATATATTTCTAACATGATGACTTCTAGAATTCCATAAAAGCAAGACAGTAGACCTGAAGAAAAGCAATAAAACCAAACCCACTATAACAAAAAGAAATAAGAGACAATTATAAATCATAATGACTGGAAGACGTTTCATTGCTACAGTTTACTAAGATATTGAGCCTTTTTTATTAATATTATTTGTTTATTTATTTATCTATCTATTTATTTATTTTATTTGCAAGCAGAGAGAGACAGAAGAGAGATGGAGAATGGGCACGTCAGGGCCTCCAGCCACTGTAAACAGACTCCAGATGCATGTGCCACTTTGTGCATCTGGCTTTAGGTGGGTACTGGGGGATTAAACTCGGGTCATTAGACCTTGCAGGCAAGTGCCTTTACCACTGAGCCATATCCCCAGCCCTGAGCCTTTTCTTTGAGGGCTTAATTAGCATGGTCAACTCAACACCCGAGTGGCTTAGGAACCAGAATTTGAGGTAAGACAAAGGCACCCGAGTGAGTTTGTATGATTTTGTGGACAGGTGGTGTGGTGCCACACACTAGAATAAGTACCAGTGGTTTCTTTCTGTTCATCTTCATACATCATTCTTCAGGACACAACTGAAGGTCTTGCTCTGCAGGTATCTGGTTTTAAGCTCAGTGAAGGCCTTCCCTTCCCAGAAATCCTGGTCTTCATTTAATTCAGACTCCCTATGGCAGCATCAGCAAAGGTAGATTCTTTATACTGACTGCTTGGAGATGCTGTTCTGCTTTGGGAGCCCATAAGCAAAGACATGGAGCCAAACTTGGGAAGCTCATAGTCCCATCACCCAGGGATCTGGACAGGCCTCTCTGGAGCCCTTCATCTAGCAGAGCTGAGTCTAGTCTATCGGTTCAACCTAGGAAGAAACATTCAGGATGTTTCTTCAACACTCAATGCTGTCATTGATAAGAGTCCACGTTGATCAATGTCCCTCCATCTGCAACCCAGAAGGATTCATCCATAAAGCACTGCATAGACTAGGCAGGAATTGTTTCATGGTTTGGAAATTCCTGGAGAGAGAATGTTGGCAGGTCATCTAAGAGGCAGAAGACCAGACAGTGAGGGTATAGGTAGATGGCCCAGCTGCTGTCCAGCAGGCCTGGTACTGAAGAGATTCCTGGCAAGAGATGAGCCGCCACAGTCATATCGTGGAGGATCCATATGGAACCCTGAAAAGAATGACGGATGAACAAGGGACCCACAGCCACAGCTATTCAGTCAACACAGGATAAGCCAGTGAGACAGAAACCAATGATTTTCAACACAAAGACCCCTAAGCTCCCAACATTAAAGCAGCCTTAATACTCATCCACCATGACTCAGGCAACTGAGCAGAAGAGGGGGTGGAAAGATTGTGAGAGCCGTGGTGGGGGAGACTATTCAGAGGCATGGCACCCCTCAGTAACAACACACTTGGGTCAGGAGAACCCAGCTGAAGACTAGGCTATCCATGGTCCCCTGCCACAAGGACTGATCCAGACGGCCCACGGAGGAGGATATCCAGCTGATTGGGGATGGGGAGGGGGGCAATGAGGAATTGGGGATAACGACTCATTGTTGGCCCAATAAACAATGTAACTCATTATGGACAATAAAAAAAGAGATTCCTAAAACACAGATTTATGCAAACCAGAGAAGCTTTAACAAGGCAGAGCTGGTGGTTTTCACCACAGAAGACAGGAGCAGAACAAGCCCTCCCTCGCAATGAAAGGGCCAGTCCAGACCAGGCAGTTAATAAAGCACACCACTCTTCCCTTAATCGTGGCCCGGCCTTCCAGTTTCAGTTACCTGCTGTCTCAAAAGGGATCTGGAAGTGTTCAGTGGCTAACCCCAGAAATAAACAATTCCTAAATTCTAATTGTACTCTGTTCTGAGTGGAATGATAAAACCTCACACCATCTTATTCCACCCTTTTGGGTTGGTGAGTCATCCTTTGTCCCCGAGTAGTCACACTGTCTATGCTATCCACCTGTTGACATTTAGAAGCCATTTTGGTTACCAGGTGTAGCCGTATCACAGTGCAGTATTTAGGGTCTGGTACGATCCATAATTTCAAGTATCCACCGAGAGTCTTGGAGTGTAACCACCACCATAAGCAACTACTGCACAGTGGCAGGATCACGGAGGCAGGGAGAAGAGATATTGGAATTATAGATGTGTCCTCCCAAAGCACAAGGTTCCTAGAGGAAACAGTCCCTTCAGATGATGGTCATAGTTCTGTGGTTTTAGTTCATGGCCACAGATGAATGTTTGCATGTAACCACAAATCATAAAAATGGATGAGAATGTAAGAGGAAGATTCCCTGGCCACCCTGATCTGAGCTACCTGAGGATTCAGAATAGATGATCATGTTGATTACAGACACCCCCATCACAATGCATGTGCACACATGTACACATTACATGTTTATAAAACACATATTCTCCGCTAAATCACTAAGTAGGGTGAGATCTGTGCCTATAATTAAATTGCTTGTTCTCCTTCAAAGAAGCAAGACAGGGAATAAGATTTTGCACACCTGTGCACACACAGGCAGATGCACTTGACTCCCTTGGGAAGTGGACAGTCTTTAATCTAGTAAATCGGGGAATTATTCATGCCCAACCCCTTCCATTTAAATCTGAAGCTAGACTTCCCAAAGGTAAGTGGACATTCCTTAATCTGGAAAGCCAATGAAATACTCACCCCTTCTGTCACAGCCGTGGAAATGGTGTGGAAATGTGGGGGGCCTCACCATCACCACTTCCCACCCACTCCAGAATAGAACTCTTCCCTCACAGCCACTCAGAAACCTCCAAAAGGTTTTCTTTTGAAAGAATCATTTTTAAAGTTTTAGAATGGTATTCAATTTACAAAAAAATTAAGAAGTAATTGGAATTCCTAGCCCCTCACCCTGCTATTCCCTCTGTTAAAATCTGATGTCAGTATGAGACCCTTGTCACAGTCAATGATGAACCAATAGAGATGTTAACTGAAGTCCATAATTAGATTTTGACATAATATCCTTTTCATATTCTAAGACCCCACCCAGGACACCCCACGTGGCATTTGGGGATGGTGTCTCTTCAGGCAACTCTTTCCTGAAATTACTTCTTAGATTCTGTTTCCGGTAACCTTGACAGTTCAGGTCACACTGGTCAAGGTCATGGTAGGATATGCATGCCTCCCATGAGATCTGTCTCATATCTTTCTAATGGTATTCTTGGGATGGTGGATTTTGTCAAGAAAGACCAGTGAGGTAAGTTAGCCTTTATGAAAATCACACCATAATAAGGATGCATGCATCAGTGCGACCTATCACTATTGATGCTGCCTTTCATTACGTTGATGATCTGGTCCTAGTCCAGCATCTGAAGTTACATTTCCCCTTTCTCAACTGAATCCTTTAAGAATAAGTCACTTAAACCTGACACTTTAAGAGTGGAGGGCTCACTGGCAACCAAAATCTTGGGACCCCAAAGAGAAAGTCACTTTACAAGTGATTTACAAAGATGCTATTGACAATAGAATCTAGCTAATTAAGAAATGTGTATCTCAGTTAACCTATACTGATCTCACTCTCCAATGGAGATTCTTTTTGTATTTCTCAGAAGGCACTGAGAGAGCTGTGGCTCTTCCAACCCTACCAACGAACCATAAGCCAATAGCTGACATCCAGGCAAGAGACGAGCCACCCCAGACCTACCATGGAGGATCCACATGAAACCCTACAGAGAGTGGTGGGATAAGCAAGAGACCTATCACCACAGCCAGTTAGTCAACCCAGGATGAGCCAGTGAGACAGACACCAACAATTTTCAACACAACCTAAAGCAAGAAGTACAGAGACCCCTAAGACTTCAACAATAAGCAGCCTTAATACTCACCCACCATTACTCAGGAAAATGAATGGAAGAGGGGTAGAAAGATTGTAAGAGCCATGGTGTGGGAGAATACCCAGAGACATGCCCCCCCTCAGTAACAACATACAAAGGGGAGTGGAACCAGGTTGACTCCTAGGCTACCCATAATCCCCTACCACATGGACTGATCCAGACTGCCCATGGAGGAAGTTACCTGATTGGGGACAGGGAAGAGGGAAATCGGGGAACTGGGGATGCCAACATATTATTTGCTCATTCAATGTATCTAATTATGGATAATAAAGAAAAAAGAAGTTATCAATAAAAAGTTAAAAAATTAAATAAACAAACAAGAATAAAAAAAGAGTGGAGGGCTATACTCTGTGTCCTTGAGAGGTACGAACCTATGAATCATCTCTTGGAGTTATTCTACATGGGAAAGGTGTCTTCCCTATTTGTCTGTCTGTCTGTCCATCTATCGATCTATTATCTATCTATCTATCTATCTATCTATCTATCTATCTATCTATCTATCATCTATACCAGTGTGGCACCACAGATGTTTGCTTTATATTCTGGAGTATAATCCACATGTTTTACTCTGTTGCTCAAATTATTCCAGTTTTAATTCTTGAGAGCGCTTTCAATGGATTCCAATTGTTCACTTGACTACTTTCCAATATTGTGTCTTCAAAAATCCCACCCTTAATTTCTAGGAAGGAGATCTTCCTAGCTTCTGGTGAGGGGAGGAAAAGGGAGGGAAGAGGAGAAAGAAGGAGAAGATAGCAGAGGAAGGAGGACAGAAGAAAAAGGAGAATTTGCCTTTTTTCTATCTGGGACCTTGGGGATGCCCACCCACTTTGATGAGGGCAGGTCTGTCTGTCTTAGTGTGTGGATCTCCCAGACAGCGCTATAGGCTTTAGCAAGTACCTGGATAGCCTTTGCCCACTGAGTTCCACTTAAATGGATGGATAGATTTACTTTACTATCATATGGGGTAAGTCTTGCAAGCCTTTGCCAAGCTAGACGGTTTTGCATTCCCACCATCCATTGAGTGAGAATCCCCTTGGATCCTGACCTTCATTTGAGGTTTCAGTGTTTGAGATTTTAACCATGAATTTGCAATTCCCTAACGACATTTCACTGGTTGACATGTTTCCACATGGTGACTTGTCATCTTTATTTCTTCTTAAGTGAAGTGTTCATATTTTTTACTATTTTTTTTCTGAGGCAGCATCTCGCTCTTAGTCCATGTGGACCTGGAACTCACTCTGTAGCCCCAAGCGGATCTCAAACTCCCAGCAAGCTTCCTACCTCAGCCTCCCAAGTGCTGGGACTAAAGGCATGTGCCTGCATGGCTGGCTTCATTGTGTGTTTGTTTGCTATGGGTTTTTAGCAATTCTTTGTACATTTTGAATAATAGTCCTTCATTTTTTAAATTTAAAAAATCTATTAAAATTTACAGGGCTGGAGAGATGGCTAAGCGGTTAAGGCACTTGCCTCCAGTGCCTAAGGCCCCAGGTTCAATTCCCCAGGACCCACATAAGCCAGACCCACAAGATGGTGGCCCTGGTGTTCTCTCTCTCTCTCTCTCTCTCTCTCTCTCGCTCTCTCTCTCTCTCTCTGTATCTCTGTGCTTGAAAATGAATAAATAAAATATTTTTTAAAAAATTTACATAATCCCCTTCCAGTACTTTCCTTTTAGCCCTCCCCCACTGATAACAGTCCTTTATCTGATTTCTCTTTTGCACACACCTTCTCCCAGCTGGGCTTGTCTTACTCTCTGGACATTGCAGAACAGAAGCCTTTATTTTATAAAGAAGTACAATTTATCATTTTTTATGGATCATGCCACTGGTGATATCAGCCATCACCATGCCAAGTTTATTTAATTTTTTTTCCTACCTCCTAGGAAAATATGTGTGCATTTTACACCTGGGTCTGGGTTCGATTCAGAGTCGATTTTTTTTTTTGTCAAAGGTTTTGAGTCTGTGTCTAGGGTCATCATTCCACATGTGGATATTCGCTGGTGCCAACATCATTTATTGAAAAGACTCTTTTCTTCATTGATTGCTGTGGTGCTTTGACCCAGGTGTCCCCCATAAACCTCTGTGTTCTGAATGCTCCATCCCCAGCTGATGGCAGTTTTGGAATTGGAACCTTGTTAGACGTGTATTGTTGGGGGCGGCTTACGGGTGTTATAGCCAGCTTCCCCTTGCCAGTGTTTGGCCCCTCTCCTGTTGCTATTGTCCAACTGATGTTGACCAGGAATTGAAGTTCAGCCTCTGCTCATGCCATCATTTCCCTGCCATCATGGAACTTTCTTTGAAGTCTATAAGCCAAAATAAACCTTTTCCACCAATCAGCTTGCTTTGGGTCAAGTTCTTTGAGCAGCAATAGAGAAGTTGCTACAATGCTTACCTTTCCTCTTTTGTTAAAAACACAGCTCACTATACACACGTGAGTCACTTTCTCGGTTCTCTTCTTTGTTCCACTAAGCGGTTTGGCTATTGATCAATCAATAGCACACAGTCTCTACTAACTACTCGAATTCTGTGGTAAGTCTTGAAACTGAGTAGTATAAGTTCTCCAACTTTGCTCTTTTCTTCCAACATTGTGCATATTTGATTGTGTATCTTTTGAACCTCTGTATGAATTTTAGAATCAATTTGTCAATATTTGCAATAATAATGTCTTAAGATTTTGAGAGTGATTATCCAGAACCATAGATAACATTGGAAATGACTTGTCTTCTTTACAACACCGAGTTTTCTTGCGCATAATAGGGAATGTTAATTTATTTAGTTTTCATTTCTCTTTCGTCAGTTTTGTTGTTTTTCTCATCTAGATCTTGCAAATAATTTGCCATATTTATGCCTAAGAATTTTATTGGGAGGGTCTGCTAATATAAATGGTAATGTTCATGTGTGTGTGTGTGTGTGTGTGTGTGTGTGTGTGTGTGTGTGTGTGTTCAAATATACATGTGTGTGGAGGCCAGAGGACAGGCTCAGGTGTCCTTCCTAAGACTTTGTCCATGTGATTTTGAGACAGGGTCCCTCATTGGTCTGGAACTCCTCAAGCCGGCTAGACCAGCCACTGAGCCCCGGTGACTGACTTGTCTGCCTCCCCAGTGGAAGATTACAAGCACGCTTCACTCTGCTTGGCATTTTTTAAAACATGGGTTCTGGGCATTAAATTCAGTTTCTCATGCTTGTAAGACAAGCATTTTACCAATTGAGGTATTTTCCAACTTTCAGTAATATGTTTAAATGTCAGATTCTCCTTGTTCTTTGCTGGCGTAGAGGAAGGCCAATGGCTTTTCTGCACTAAATGTACCTGCAACTCAGCTGTAGAATTCACCAATGAAACCGTCTGGACTTGATGTTTCTGTCCTGGAAATTTATTCATTATGGACCTCAATTATCTTGGTAAGCCTGAGGTATATGCGATGTTCTGGGTGTGTAATGTATGCATGTGTGTGCAGACATGTACTCCCCGTGAGCATGTGTGAACATTAGGTGTTCTCCTCTGGGACTCTTCTGCTTGGTTCCTTTGAGATGGAGTCTCACTGAACCCAGAAACACCATTATTTCACTCATACTGGCTGACCAATGAGCTCCACCGATTCTTCCGTTTCTTATCCTCCAGGGCTGGGGTTCCAGTCACATGTGGCCATGCCCAGCTCTTAATGGGAGTGCTGGACATGGAACTCAGACCCTCTTAGACACTCGGGCTTGTATAACAAGTCCTCTTACCTACCACACCATCCTCTACCTCTAAATCATTTAATAGATAAAAGTCTATTCAGATCGGACACTTTCATACCTTGCTTAGTTTTTCAAAGGCTGGCCATTGGGAGGGGATTTCGTTCATGGTATGTTGTCTACATGTGCAGAGGATGTCAATAAAAACTGTTTTGATAAAATGGTCAACGTTTCCTGCTATGGTTGTTTGGTTGCTAAACCTACAGAGTTTTCCCACCTTCTGCATTGGGACTTAGTAATAGGCAGGTTTCCACCTCTAGCCTCCTAACCTACCAATTCATCAGAAAGTGCCTCTCCACTAGAGAGCTATCTGTTAATTTCTGCAAAGAAAGGTCTGGGTGTTTTATACTGAAGGAAAAGAAATGCAAGGGTTTGGGGAATCAACTAAGCTTGGCTTTATAATTTAGCACTATGACCCGTTATCACCC
This sequence comes from Zapus hudsonius, assembly GCA_004024765.1. Classification (NCBI taxonomy): domain Eukaryota; kingdom Metazoa; phylum Chordata; class Mammalia; order Rodentia; family Dipodidae; genus Zapus; species Zapus hudsonius. Next base: position 39,791 of record PVHP010012189.1, read on the forward strand.
CTGTGATAATCCTCATAATCTACTGTTTTTCTCCTAGAAAAAAAGAATGACTTTTGATGTCATGAAGTTATTTGAGCAAAATCAATGTATGGCAACTGGGCTTTCCCCCTTCCTGGCTTTTGCCTTCACCTTAAACAGGAAGCGATCAGTTCCCATTATGTAACAAACCAGATATTAACTTGCCTGTCATTAACTCATTTGTATTAAATGACATCTGCACGAGGTCTTACAGTGTTTAGACTTTGACACGGAAAGTCTAGTGCAGCCTAGGAAACTAAGTCATGCCTCTAACCTTGACATTCAACGTCAGTGGCTTTCTTCAACAACAGTGGGAAACCCTGTGTGGTTGTGAGCAGTCATGACTGAGGGCATAACACAGCCAGCCAGGTTTCATTGTGCCTGTTAGACAGTGGATACAAAGACATTTCAAGTCAGACTGCATTCCCAGGGAGCCTTTTGTCTGGAAACATGTTAAAAACATTTAAACCGAATAGGAAACGGTAAATGGTAATGTCATCATGATCAGCAAGAGGAGAGTTTCTGTGTGGAGGTCGTCATGGGGAAGAGCTGGGAAGGTCCAGCATTGATGTCTATTAGAGACTGGGGTTGAGGCAGAACCTGCAGGTTGATTTCTGAGAAATGTGTTAAGTCCCTTGACTGATTAAAGAGAAACAAGCGGCTAGTCTTTTTTCGGGAATAAAAAGACTTTCACCAAGTCACTGTTTGCCTTTCATTGTGAGCTATCAAAAATTAGAGCTAGACTGTATTTTTTTAGCTATTTTATGTACAAGTGCAAAAAGAGATGCAATTTTGAATAGCTTAGAATCCAGGGAGTCATAATAACAAGCCACATCACTTTCAAGCTTAGATATTCACTTGTGTGATTTTTTTTTTCTGCAAGAAAGAAGACAGTAGAACTTAGTTGGGTAGCCTGTTGGATGCATGGCCATTTTTAAAGGGGCAAGATGTGCACAGAGAATTCCAAACATTTAAGGTTGCAAACACAGAGACACTAATTTTTTTCCTTAAGGAAATATATAAGGGAAGAAAAGGAAATCAATTCAAATATTAGAAAGTAAGAGATAAAACTGCCATTATTTACAGGTAATACCATCATCTATCAAGAGAAGCCAATATAATCAACAAACCTGCAATAGAAAATTATTTGGAGTAATAAGAGAGTTCAGATGGTATTCAGATAGAAGATCAATCTAGAAAAATCAATTCCATTTCTCCATTCCAATAGTGGCTGACTCAAAACGAAATTTAAAATGACATTATTTAAAATAACAACAAACATTAGATCCTGGCTCTAACTAAATAAAAATGCAGACATTTTCTGTGAAGAAAAATTTAAAACTTTAATAAAGAATGTAAAAAATTATTATTTGAATACATGAAGGCATTTCGTGCTCTGTCTTGTTATTATAAAAGTGACTATTTTTCTCAACATGGATCTAAAATTCAATGAAATGCAATAAAATACTAGTTGGATTTTTTATAAAGAAATTCATTAAACTTAATTTAAAATACATACAACGGAATATATATATATATATATATATATATATGTATATAAAGAGAGAGATGAATGTAAAAATAGAAGAAAGAGGGAGGATTTGAGGAACACCTTTCAACAGATGTTATGATATCTTGTTATTTGGGCCAGATGAAATTAAAGCTGTCAGTTGTTCAAGTAAATGATTGAATATCAGCAATTTCATCCGAGTTAAAGCATAAAAGATAATTTTGAGGTTTAAGAAACTGACATCCACTTAAAAATGTAAGTTAAACAGTCATGTACAATAGAGACTCGCTGCTCATTCAACAGTGTCTTGTGCCGGCTCCAAGTATCATTTATGTAGTTTTTGAAGTTTCCTTTGCTTTGATTTCTACTTGTTTTTCTTGCCAGTGTGGTCTGACAGGAGCCATGGAATTGCCCATGTTTTGTATGTGTTTAACGTTAAGACTTGCTCTGTGTCCTGGGATATGACCAATGTTAGAGAAGGTTCCATGAACCACTGAGCAGAGTGTGTAATTCCTGTCGATTGGATGCAATATTCTGTAGGTAGTTATTATATCCCAGAGTTCCTGGAAGGATTAGTCATGTTTAATTTTTTTCTTTATATATTCTTTGCCAACTTTGTCCCCTACCTGGTGCTGTGCATAGTTTTGTCTGTTGATGTTGCTCTGTGGTATTTTTTATTTGATTGTTGCTTTAATTTGCAAATTAAATTTAATTTCTGTTTGGTTCTTTTCCATTATTTCGGTGTCCTTGCTGAGCTTTTCTTCCATGTGTTGTGTTATGTTGGGATGTTTTTCACATTCTTTGTGTTTCTCTATTGTATTTTGCATATTAATCGAGATGGATCCCCCGGTTTTCAGTCTCCCCCCTTTACCACCCCTCTTGGTTGTTGTGTGAATTTTTCTAGAATTACATTTCCTGCAGATTATAGACACCACAAAATGTATCGGTATTTAAGTAGTGAAATGAAGCAGGACTGGGGAGAGGAAGAAAGGTCAGAAAATGAGTGGGAGAGAAGTGTATGGATGGGTTGGAGCTACAAAAGCAGAAGTAGAAACGTAGGAAAGAAGATGCTACTGGCCTGGAGAAGGACCCTCACGAAGCTCTTTCTGATGAAATTAAAACAGTAGCTTTAAAACAGTTCTCATCCAAAATTGCAATGAGTAATAACTCATTAGGAAATAAGCCAAATTACATCAAAGTTAAAATTAGTTAATTAATTTTTAAAAGAGCAGTCTCCTGAAATATGCAATGCTCTTGGTCCAAATTTTTCTCCTTAGTGGGATGGCGTGATAGCAACCCCCTCACCCCAGGGGACTGGTGTTGGTCTCCATCTCAGCAGGTCAGAGGAGTTAAGGCTGTTTCACCCTTTCAGATGAGAAGAACTCCTTCCTGCAAATACCAGACTTTCTCCTGCCTGTTTCCTGACCTGGGTCCTCGCCACCAACCCCAGCCTCCCAGAAGTGGACAGTCAAGTCACAGCAGAGCTTTCTGTAATCCATGTCCTGAAGGGATGGAGAAGACCCTCTCACCTGAAGATCTTCCTGTGCCCACAGAGGCTGGGTCCTCAGCAGTGTCCCCTGGGAACCAGACCTGCAATGACAGATGGTTGGTGGTCCTGTGTTTGAGTCCTATAACCTCACTTTAGGTAGTTGCATTCTCCTGCTTACTCTGTTCCTATCTGTTCTCCACACCTGCTTCTCACCAGCTGGCTTCTTTCCTCAGAGGCGGCTGATGTTGCACCTGTATGAAGTTTGCTCCTTGAAGTGAGAGACACTGATTGTTGCAGTCAACTTTCTCTGTTGCTGCGCAGAAAGAACCCAAGCAACAGCGGCTTGTTGAGGAATGGGTTTATTAGGCTTATGGACTTGAGAGGAGACTCCATCCTGGCAGGGAAAACGATGGCATGAGCAGAGGGCTGGACATCACCTCCGCCACAGCACTGCAAACAGCAGCAGGAAGGTGTGCCAAATACTGGCAAGGGGGAGCTGGCTTATAACCCCATAAGCCTGCCCCCAACAACACAGCTCCATCGAGGTTGTAAAACCCAAACTGCCATTAGCTGAGGATCGGTCACTTAGAACACATTCATTTGTTTGTGGGGGACACCTGGATCAAACCATGACACTGATCTACAGGGGGGCTGAGGCGATGTGGCCAGAGGAAGCTGCTGCAGCTGGTGGGCAGTTATGACAGCAGTGGTTGCCATGAATCCCTTAGTGGCAAAAGGCTATTCGCTGGGAGAGACTGAAAGACTGGTCCTCACTCTCAGTGGTGT
>PVHP010012190.1:0-43496 GCA_004024765.1 Zapus hudsonius
CACCGGGGCCCCTGAGCATTGCACCCAGCTGCTAACAGTGTGCTGTCCACTTGTTTGAAAAGTGAAGCAAGTCCTGAGAGCCGGGGGAGGGGGGGAGGGCGGCATGGAGAATGAAAATGAAGGCATCCCTGCTTGACTGCATCCAGGATTTCAAGTCGAGTTGTCATTTAGAAGTTAAATCCCCTTCCAAGTAGTTTGTCTGGAACTGTAGCTCTGGCCGGAGGCAGGAGCCAAGGGCCAGTCTGGACTGTCTTTAACCCTTTAGCACCTTTTGGTTTGTATTTCTCCCCCCCCCCCCCAACGTAGGGTCTCACTCAAACCCAGGCTGAGCTGAAACGCAGTGTAGACCCAGGCAGGCCTTGAACTCACCTACCTCTGTCTCCACCACCAGGCCCAGCCTTGTTGATAAAAGAATATCCTCATTGGTTGGTCCAGGTCTTCAAGCTTTGTTATCTTTATTCATATCCCTGATTCTGGGTGGGCTTCAGTCAATTTTTCCTAGAGTTAGACATATTAGGAGCATTGAAGGGTGTTGGTAATGAAGTAATGGGTTGAATAAGTTTGAAGCAAGTCAGGACAGCAGATGAAATAGACATGGTTTCCTTTAACCTTCTACAACTGCTTATGAATATCCAAACCTATAGGAAGAATGGGAAGAAAACATCCACACAGTGAAAACCTGAAAGATTTCATTTGTGGGTTCATACTTGATTAGAAAAGACCTTCTAGATTTGTTTCACAAGCATGTAGTCCTGTCTGTACTTTGTAACTGAGACAGGAGTTTTACGTTCCCATGTCCCTGCTAACACCTCCAGTTTAGCTTTCCAACTTTCTACACACACAATATAAAGTAGTTATTTGTTCCTAAATGCATTTTTGTATTATTTGTATTTGAGCATTTCTTTATCCTGACCGTTTGCATTTGCTCTTTACTTTCAACATACAGGTGCACACACACATTCATTACTCTTTCCTAATAGTGATTCATTTTCTAGAATAAAAATACTATCTTTTAGCATTCCTGGATAATTAAAAATATTTGTTGGCTTGGGAAAATGTAATCATACTAGTAATTCCAAATTCATATTTATATTTGTTTATCCTATGCTGGGGGAGAATCCTAAACTTTATACATTAATAATTTATTCCAGTGAAAGACAATTTCAAGTTTATCTGTGGTTTCAAAAGGGAATCTTAAGCATATCTGTCTTATGAAACTGTGTTAGGTTTCTCTAGAAGAACAGAGCCATATTGTAAAGGCTGACTTGATATGACTGGGTAGTCTGTACAGATAGAGAAGCTGAGAACCCTAGAACTCTCCAGCCCACAAGGCTGGATGCTTCAGCAATCCCAGAACAGCCTGATCAGGTCCCATTGGTTAAGTGACTGTTGCAGTCCTGGGCTATTGGAGATTTGCTCAGGAACTTATTCCCTACTCCCATCTCCTGTAGGGTTCCTCCTATTTTTTCTTCCAGGGTGTTTAGGGTTGTATGGTTAATATTGAGGACTCTGATCTATTTGGAGTTGATCTTTGTGCATGGTGAAAGGAGTGGATATATTTTCATTTTTTCACACGTATTTATCCAATTTGTTCCGCACCATTTGTTGAAGATGCTATCTTTAGCCCAGCATACATTGTTGGCACCCTTGTTGAAGACTAAGTTGCTGAAGTTACTTGCATTAAAGGCTGTGCTGTTTTAGTTACTGTGGCTTTGTAGTATGTTTTAAAGTCAGGTATGGTGATACCTCCTGCGTGATTTTTTTTTTTTTTTGCTCAGAATAGTTTTGGCTGTTCAAGGTCTCTTACCCTTCCAAATAAATTTTGAGATTATTTTTTCTGTGCCCGTGAAGAAGGAAGTTAGGATTCTTATTGGCATTGCGTTTAATCTGTAGATTGTTTTTGGCAGGATTGCCATTTTTACTATATTGATTCTCCCTATCCATGAGCATGGAATGTCTTTCCATCTTGTCACATCCTCCTCTATTTCCCTCTTGAGTGTTTTAATATTTTCCTTATATAAGTCTTTCGTTTCCTTGGTTAGTGATATTCCAAGTTATTTGATTTTCTTTGAGGTTATAGAGAACAGGACAGTTTCTCTGATGTCGTTTTCTGAATGTTTGTCTTCTGTATATAGAAAGGCTACTGATTTTTGTGTGTTAATTTTGTATCCTGCCACTCTGCTGAAGGCATTAATCACCTTCACCTTCAGGAGTTTGCTGATGCTGTTCTTTGGATCTGATATGTATAAGATCATGTCATCTGCAAAGAGGGATAGTTTGACTTCTTCCTTTCCGATTTGTATCCCTTTTATGCTATTCTCCTGTCTTATTGCTTGGGCTAGAACTTCAAGCTCTACGTTAAAGAGCAGTGGTGAGTGTGGACACCCCTGTCTTGTTCCTGAGTTAAACGGGAACTCCATGAGTCATTCCCCATTGAGGATGATTTGTGCTTTAGGAAATCTGTATATTGACTTTATCATGTTGAGGTATAGGCCATCTATGCCTATTCTTTCCAGGGTTTTGAACATGAAGTGGTGTTGAATTTTGTCAAAAGCCTTCTCATCATCAATTGAGATGACCATATGGTTTTTGCAATTGACTTTGTTAATGTGGTGACTTATATTTATCGACTTTCGTATGTTGAACCTTGCATCTTGGGATGAAGCCGACTTGGTCAGGTAGAATTATAGTCTTGATGTGGGTTTGTATTCGGTTTGCTAGGACTTTGTTTAGGATTTTTGTGTCCACTTTCATCCAGGGATATGGGTCTGTAGTTTTCTTTTCTTGTTACATCCTTGCCTGGTTTGGGAATTAGGGCAATGGTAGCTTCGTAGAAGGAGTTTGGGAGCCTACCCTCTTTTTCTATGCTCCTGACAAGCTTCAAAAAGATAGGTTTCAGTTCTATGATGAAGGTTTGGTAGAATTCAGCTGAGAAACCATCTGGACCTGGGCTTTTCCATTTGGGGAGGTTCTTCATTACTGATTCAATCTCTGTGATTGTTATCGGATTGTTTAGGATCTTTACCTGCTCTGGTCTGAGCTTTGGTAGTTGGTAGGTGTCCAGGAATTTATCCATTTCTTCCAGGGTCTCTAATTTTGTGGAGTATAGGTTTTGGACGTATGTCCTGATGATGCTTCCAATCTCTTCGGGATCTGTTGTGATATCGCACTTGTCATTTTTCATTTTGTTAATTTGGGCCTTCTCTGTTTTTTGTTTGATTAAGTTGGCCTTGGGTTTGTCAATCTTATTGACTTTTTCAAAGAACCAACTCTTTGATTTGTCTATTTTTTAAATTGTTTTCTTTGTTTCCAAGTCATTAATCTCAGCTCTGATCTTAATTATTTCCTTGTGTCTCGAGCTCCTAGGGTTGGATTTTTCCATCTGTTCTAATGACCTTAGGTGGGAGGATAGCTGGTTGGTTTGAGACCTCTCTGTCTTGATTATGACAGCATTTAGTGCAATGAATTTCCCCCTGAGGACTGCCTTCATTGTGTCCCATAAGTTCTGAAAGGTTGTGTCCTCATTATCATTTGTTTCTAGGAAATTCCGGATTTCCTGTCTGATTTCTTGTTTGACCCATTCATCGTTCAGGAGTGAGTTGTTCAGTTGCCAATATCTATTGAAATTTTTGGATCCTCTTCCATTGTTAATTTCTAGCTCTAATGCCTTGTGGTCTGATATGATGCAGGGGATTACATTGATCTTTCTGAATTTGTTGAGGGATGATTTATGGCCCAGTACGTGGTCAGTTTTAGAAAAGGTTCCATGTGGTTCTGAGAAGAATATGTAATATGTGTCCTTGGGATGGAATGTTCTGTAAATGTCTGTTATCCCTAGTTTGACTATGGTGCTATTTAGCAACTTTATTTCCCTGCTTGTCTTTTGTTTGGACGATCTGTCTAGTGATGACAGTGGAGTGTTAACATCTCCTACTATGATGGTGTTGGCTTCTATATCTGTTTTGCTTTTGAGTAATTTATGCTTAATGAATTGAGGGGCCCTTGCATTTAGTGCATATATATTTACTATAGTGATGTCTTCTTGTTGTATCGTTCCCTTGATGAGTAGGAAGTGGCCATCATCGTCTTTTTTTATTGCTGTCAGTTGAAAGTCTATTTTGTCACGTTTTAGAGTAGCTATACCCGCTTTTTTATTATTCCCACATGAATGGAAAATTGTTTTCCACCCTTTTTCTCTCAGTAGGTTGCTGTCTTTAGTGATAAGGTCCTCCCATACATCTCCATCCCAAGTTCCATGATCCTACTCTTGCAATTATTATTGTCAGGGTTACTTACCTACTTGAACCTCTGCTTTAAGTCAGCCAGTCTTATGTTGAGGGATTGGGTTTGGTTTTCTGTGACTTGAACCCTATGGTTGCTGGAGAGAAAATTCTACTCTGGGACACACACAGAAACATTTAGATTGTGTATGTACATGTTGTGTTGTCTGGGGAATTTCATGTTTGTACTCTTTCTTTGTTATTTTATCCAAAGATACTGGAAGCAGCCAGCCAGCATAATTATGTCTTTTTTACGCATAATCAAAAATTTTATATGGAATCACTAAATTTCTTGTTCTACATAAGATGTGGGGTTTTTTTTCTTTTTTAATTTAGTTATTTGCCAGCAGAGAGAGAGGCAGAGAGCAAGAATGGTTAGGCTAGGGCTTCCAGCCACTGCAAACAAACTCCAGACATGCATCACGTTGTGCATCTGGCTTTACATGGGTACTGGGGAATCAAACCCAAGTGTTAGGCTTTGCAGGCAAGTGCCTTAGCAGCTGAGCCATTTCTCCAGCCCTTCCATACTTTTTAAATAGATCACCACCATGGATTATCCGTGCTCACAGACAAGGGAGAGTCTTAGTATCTATAGGCTTAGTCAAGTTTGAGAGTCAGCTCCAGATGCCACCTAGACTGGTAAAAGAAATTCCTCTTACAGTTTTATTTCTCTAGAGCCACTCATGGCACCACAATCTGTATTAGTCAGGATTCTCTAGAGGAACTTGTCCAGCAGAATAAATTTATATTATAAAGGGGGTTTGCCTTATACAATATAGCTGTGTAGTCCAGCAGTGTTGGTCCTGTCTATTCACTGGAGAGCTGAGAACCCCATAGCTACTTGAGCTACAAGGATGGATGCCTTGTGTGGTGGTTTGAATGTGAATGTATGCCCCCCATAGACTCAGGTGTTTTATTAAGCTTGTAACTTGGGTCTTGAGCCACCTGGCTGGAGGAGGTGTCACTGGGGCAGATCCTGATGTCTAGCCCAAAGGTATGAGAGAACAGATTTGTGGTACTTGTGTTTTGTTTGCTACAATTGTTTCTCTCCACTTGGATCTATGGAAATAAGCAGCTTCTTCCGCCATTGATGGAACTTTCCCTGGATCTGTGAGCTTGAAAGATACCCATTCCTCCCATAAACTGTGTCTGGTTAGATGTTTGTCTCATAAAGTGTGTCTGGTTCCTCCCATAAACTGTCTGGTTAGTTGTTTGTCCCAGCAACAAGGAGCTGAGGTCTTTCTGTGATTAATATGACTGAGGATTTTGGTCTTTTGGAACTTGTGTTCTGAAGGAATGTGTAAGTATTCTGAACTTTGGACGCAGAAGCCGTAGAGGGTGGTAAGCCAAACTTTATGGGCTATTTTATTGAGAGTTTGAAAATGCTAAATGCAGAGAGAATTGTGTTGGTTCATTAACTTTCAAAGGGTAGGGAAAGTCAGCAGAGAACCTTATTGTAACTGGGCTACTGGCATAAAGGTTAGCTGCATTCTTCTGCCCAAGCCCTAATGTGGGTCCGCAGACTACTTGGGGTGCACCGACACCCCTGTTTATCCACAGCCTAGGAGGACAGAGTCTTGGGTAGTTGTGAGCTCATGAGAGACAGACCTCTCAGGAGACAGTTTTAGTGAACAGCTTGTTTATTTGGTGGGGAGAATGATACTTATCCAGAAGAGAGAGGAGGTGCAGGGGTATGGGTCATAAGGTGATTGGTGGGGGTGAGGTAGTCTGTGGATGCCTTATTAGCATGGAGGGGCTTCTTTGCTGATATGGGTTGTGAGTGTATGGTGACCAGGGACAGAATGTGGTGGTTTGAATGTGAATGTATTTTATTAACCTTGTAATGGGTCTCTAGCCACATGGCTGGAGGAGGTTTCACTGGGAGTGGATCCTGGAGTCCAACCCAAAGGTGAGTTTGGGTGGGATCAGATTCCAGCCCAAAGGTGTAGAGAGCAGGTTTGTGCTCTTGACAGGTTTCTGGTGCTCGTGTTGGTTTTTTGCTTGCTACAGTTCTTGCTTTCTTCTTCGATCTATGGAAATAAGCAGCTCCTTCTGTCATTGGTGGAACTTCTCCTGGATCTGTAAGCTTGAGATAAACCTGTTTCTTCTATAAACTGTCTGGTTAGATGTTTGTCCCCACAATGAGGAGCTGATTATAATACCCCAGCAGTCCCAATCTGGCACTAAAGGCCTGGAGGATTCTTGGAGAGCAGCTGCTGCTCTTCCTCATTGGAAGGCAGAAGAATTTAGGTTCTGTTAACAGCAAAGGATGATAGGAACAGGATAGATAAACTCACCAGCAAGGAATAAGGGCAATCCAGCAAAAGAAGAGCTTCTTTTATCCTTTCTAGTAATATTCAGCAGTAAACTTTATTGTTACTCATAACACATAAGGATTACTTGAACCCAGGAGTCCCTGACCACCTTGGGCACCTTAGTGAGACCTTCAAAGCAAAATACTTGCTTAGTGTTCTTAACTTGTTTTTACATTTGTTAGTATGCCCCTTTTTACTTTCTTTTCTGGATACTATGCTAGCATATTTGGGTCCACTCTGCCCAGTATATCCTATTACCAGTCAACTTAAGAATTTCTTTGGAATACATATCCAGGAATCAGTTTGTGAGATTTTGGGATGTTAGATAAAAGCATGCTTGATTAGAAAAGGGCTGGTAGATTTTTCTCCAGAGTTCATCTAGTACCTCTAGTCCTATGTGTGCCTCTTAAACCGAGACAGACAGGTGCTATAATTCTCCATGTCCCCGTGACTGCTTCTTGTTTAGATTTTCCACCCTCCCCCCACCTCTCTCTCTTTTTCTCTCTCTCTCTTTCTCTCTCAACACACACACACACACACACACACACACACACACACACACACACACACACCACAGAGAGAGAGAAGAGAGAGATGAGCTCATTTGCTCAAGTAAGTTTCAGGTAGACAGCATTAAGAGCAAAGACCCTAGGGATGAAAGGTGCTAGGAAGCTTAAGAGTGAGGACGACTCAGAGTGATAATGGGATAGCATGGGGATGTACATCATGTAAGGCCTTGTTAGGCACTGAATTCTTGGAGTTTACTGTGACTGGGATCCATCACAAAGTGCTATGATCTAACTTTAGAATTTAAAAGGTTTACGCCAAGGCTGTTGTACTGAGAATAGACTGTAGGGGGAGACAAAGACAGACCCCTTTGCAGTGCTGCTGCAGCATTCCCAGTGACACATACTGACTTTTGCACTAGTATATGCAATATGAAGCCTAGTGCTGGAAATGTGAAGACAGGAGGAACCTTGGTGCCAGTCTGGCCTCATTGGAGAGTACTGGGCCAGTGAGAGGCCCTGTCTCAAAAACAGGTGGTTGATGTTCCTGAAATGCATACACCCTCTGGTCTCTGCACACACACACACACACACACACACACACACACACACACACACATTTGTACAAGTTGTGTGTGTGTGTGTGTTTCTAATATATAAGGCCAATAGATAAAATTATATAAAAGATAAATCATTAAAACTTAGTGTGGGGGCTGGAGAAATGGCTCAGCAGTTAAGGTGCTTGCCAGCAAAGCCTAACAGGCTGAGTTTGATTCTTAAGTACCTGCATAAAATCCAGTTGCTCAAAATGGCACATGTATCTAGAGTTTGTTTTCAGTGGCTAAAGGCCCTGGCACACCTGCTCTCTCTATGTCTCTCTACTTGCAAATAAACTAAAATATTTTTTAAAGCATAATGTGAAAAGAAAACTGTCAGTGTAATAGGCATGTCTATAGCTTGTTCTTTTCCTGTTTTTGGATTATACTTCTATGTATAGGATTTGTAACTTGTCACACAATTCCTATCTGTGATTAATTTTAATTCATATTACACTATCAGTGTAATGCTTTGCAGTGAGTATTGCAGATGAGGTACAAGTTTTATCTAGACAGTTGTAATTCATCTCCATGTTAAGTTTCTGGTTTGACTCTGAATTGTTCTGATGTAATTAGCGTAACTTTCATATGATTTTTGAAGTAATTTGAAGTATTGACTGAGCTTGGACCAAGAAGTTCTGGTAAATCCAATAGAATGTCAGACTGCAAATACCAGCTTAAACAAAAACTAGTTTATAAATAGCTTTTTTGTTGGGGGGAGGTTCCGAGATGGGGTCTTGCTCTAACCTAGGCTGACCTGGAATTCACTATGTAGTCTCAGGGTGGCCTCGGACTCCCTTCGATCCTCCTACCTCTGCCTCCTGAGTGTTGGGACTAGAGGCTATGCCTGGCTTTTTATAAATACCTTTTGTGGACTTCTTTTACATATGAAGATTACATCTGCCTCTTCTACTTTCTCTCTGCTTTTATTTGGGTTTGGTATGTACTTTTTACATATTTTTGTTTATGCAGATACTTTTGTGATCTCTTAACATTTAACTCTTACAGGACTGAGCTTTTAGAATACTTCAGCCATGACTAAAAGAGAAGCAGAAGAGCTGATAGAAATAGAGATCGATGGAACTGAGAAGTCAGAGTGCACAGAGGAGAGGTTAGCATGTTTGAATTTTTTAAAATAGTAACAATATACCTAATTTCAGGAACAGTCATTGTTTGGGTTTTCCTTTCCTTTTTGTTTCCTCTGACTTAATGTTTGTAGCTGAGAAGAAAGCCATTTTAAAGTACAGGTGATAATGAGCTTAGCCAAGCAATTACGCTAGTGGTCTTCCCCACACTCCCTTTTAGGCGCAATTTGATTTTGTTTCCCTTTGTAATGGTTACTTTTATTTCAGAAGGAGTTTAATTAAATGTGAACTAATTTAACAAATCCTTATTTGAAAACCTGCTATAAACTGGCAACTGTCCGGAATTTAAGAATAAAATAAGACACCTTATGAAAGCCACATTGTATTTGAGAAGGTATACAGGTATATGAGTAATTATGTGCACAGTATAAGCATAAAGTACAGTAAAATGTGTTGGTCTCGGAACAATAATTGAATGTTACTGAATAAAAGGATAGTAGTGGTGGACTCAGAACCCAAAAAAGGAAATACTGGTAGAAATAAAGATTTGAAAAGAATAAAGAAGATCGAGGAAAGTAGTGGCTAATGGTCTCTGTTTTAGCTCTTTAAAGCAGGAGATGCAATAGATAATATGCTAAAGGTAAAAGGTACTGAGAAGACTAGAACTACAGAACTGCATGCTTCTTTTGATTTTCATTGGTGTGTGTGTGTGTGTGTGTGTGCGCGCGCGCGCGCACTCGTGCACATGTAACAAGTTATTTCAAAACTTAGCTCACCAGCACAAAAGATTGCTTATTGAATACGCTTTCATAGGGTCATAAACCTGGGAGTAGTTAGGTGGATCAGATTCAGGATATTTTATGAACTTATAGTTGCTATATAGGCTACAGTATTCTAAGAATTACTGGAGCTAGAATATGTGCTCCTAAGATCACTCATGACAAGATGCCTCAGTTGCTGACCAAATGAGCTTTTCCCTAGGGTGATTCAGAGGGTCTGAGCATGCCAAGTTAGAAGCCATGCTTTCTAAGTAACTCAATCTCAGAAGCAACATATCATGTCTGTGCTTTTATAGGATGGGAGAGAAGTGAAAACAGATGTGAATATTAGGAGTTGATGATCTTTGGGTGCCCTCTTGGAGCATAGCATGTATTTGTGTACACACATTCTTAGATGTTGTGAAACTTAATTCCATATTCACCAGTTCAGCAAATATATTGTCTTCTCTTTGACCTCATCTAAGCATTTACAAGAGAAAAATGTAGAATTACCAAAGATTTCAACTTTGAATTCAGAATGCAGAATAACAATATAAAAGGGAGCAAGAAAGTTTTAAGAGAAAACGTGAACTTTAAAAAAAATAAGAAGCCAGGTGTTGTAGTCAGCACACCCCATTGTGAACCTCCAACCTAGGCACAGTTATGGGTGGTTACAGATCCAGGGAAAGTTCCATAATGGCAAGAGTCTGGCCCCCTTTCACAGGTCCAGACAGAGAGCAAGAAGCCATCACCATGAACCAACACCACACACACCAGCAAGCCTGCAGGGGGAGGAGAGAGATTTCCTTCTCCAGTATATAGCTTTTAGGGCAGAGTCTTACAACTCTTTCCCAGATTTGTTGATTTCCTGAGTGCCTGGAATTTCCTTCCTGCAGTGTCCTCCCAGGAAGGGATGTTTGACTTCCTCAATCCTCTGAGCCTCCTTTCTCTCTTAGATTCTGAGGAAATTTGCTACACAACACTCAGAATTACTGTGGATTTCTAAGAGGTCAAGTTGACAACAAAACCAACACACCTAATCATATTCAGTAATATTCAGATTCAATTAAATGGAAAGTATTTCATTTATATAATATCTTCAAATTTAAAAAAATTTTCTTTTTATTACTTTCTTGAAAGTAGCCCTTTTTAAACGTTTCTTATATTTAAACATTTTTGTTAAAGATTTTTAGTTGGCATACAGAGATTTAGGTATTCAGTTTTTTACTTTTGAGAGAGTCTCATATATTCCAGGCTGGCCTCCAACATTCTGTGTAGCTTAGAAATGACCTTGAATTCCTGCTTTTTTTTTTTTAATTCCTGCTTTTTAAGATTCTTCAAAATAAGCTGAAATGTAATAAAATGTGCATGATTAAGGATGTTTGCTTTAGATTTCAAGTGAGCTTTGGTATTGCATGTTCATATTGACAACACTAGTTGCTAGTGAGTCTAGTACAATTATCTAATTAATAAGAAATAGGGTCATCTCAAAAAATAAACAAGGAGAGGAAGAGTAATGAGAAAGTGAAAAGCTGTTTCATTTTGCTTTGAGCATATTTTGTTTCTTATGTACCCGTGGTAACAATGTAATTTCAACTTTTATCATTTAACATTCAGTATTGTGGAGCAGACCTATACTCCAGCTGAATGTATAAGCCAGGCCATAGACATCAATGAACCAATAGGCAATTTAAAGAAACTACTAGAACCAAGACTTCAGTGTTCTTTGGATGCTCATGAAATTTGTCTGCAAGATATCCAGGTAATTTTTTTTTGAGATTTGTATTTCAGTATTTCAATTTTCATAATAATAGTTTTTGTCATTTAACTTTTCATCTCTAAAGCTATACATGCTATCTCTATAAATAGACTTGATCTATATTATGATAAAATTTGGAAGTAAAAATCCTTTCAGAAAATTTCCTTTTTAAAATTTCCTTTATTTAAAAGGTTGAATAATAGTTCATTCACATTTACTTTTACAAAGTTTAAATAAGTTGGAATCAGATTAAATGGAGTAGAAGGAAGCACATTGACCCTGAAGAGTAAAGAAGTATATTTCTAGCTGGTTTTTAGCTTCCTTGTGCATCAGTTTTCTGGTCTTTAAAATAAAAACCCTTGAGTCATTTATGTTTTCATTTCCTTCCATTTTTACTGGCAGGAAATTTTAACTAATAATTAATTTAAGTATCTATTATTTGAATTTATTGCATTAGGATTTTACCCATTATAGAATTGTGATTGAAACATCATCACGGTCATGTTTATGATGCTTTTCCCAGAAAGTTGGTATAAAAAGTGGTAGCTTAATTAGAATTACTTAAACAATTTCTCCATTAACTAATGTGAGTGTTTGTTTTAGTATCTTTTGGATTGTTTGGTTTCATTCTTTGCTGTCTCCATTACTACTACCTACATTGTGATGCAGTTTTTCCATATATTAAGAATGTTGCCTTTTTCTTTAAGAAAAAGTTCAAATCATATGTAATTACTACTTTTAGATAAGATTTTTAAATATATTTGAGAGAGAAAAAAGAGGCAGAGAGAGAGAGAATGGGCACAGCAAGGCCTCCAGCTATTGCAAACAAACTCAGACACGTGCCACTTTATGCATCTGGCTTTCTGTGGGTACTGGGGAATCAAACTCTGGTCCTTTTGCTTTCCAGGCAAACACCTTAACTGCTATGCTATCTTTCCAGCCCTAAATAAGATTATGATGTACAAGTTGAAATGCTTTTATGAAATTTAGTTGTCATTTAACCATTTTACCTTTTCCTTTAAATGTATATCTAGTAAATTAATCATGAGTTCATTGCTCTTCTAAAATTAAAGTTCGTTTCTATTAAAATTTTAATATTTAAAGTTGTCTTTCTAATAGAGGATAAATTAATAGTCTTTTGAAGTCAGTCTGACATTTAGTATCTATTAGTGTTCATCGTAAAATACCTACCAATTGACCTCAGTGTCCACCTCACTGTGGTGGACAAGTGTACAAAGATGTTTATGGTTTTACATACCCTAGAAACAATCAAAACTTTTAAAACCAGGAAATTCAATAAATGAGAATTCAAGGTAGCCATTGAAAATTGTTGAAGGAAACATTGACTTAAATACTTGTAGAATACTTCCAAGTTATCCTACTTAATCTTCATAACAATCTTTTAAAAAGTCATTGTATGAATCATATTTTATAATAGTAGGTGTCCACATCTAGTTTTTTTGGATAGCCTACTCATAATGAAAGCATAGCCTAAAAAATGCCCATTCTTTCAGAGTTTCTCAATAAATGCTAGTTGGATAAATGGAAGTATGTGTAAACCATACTGTCATAGACTTCAGAGGTAGGCTTGGGTCTGTGGGCATTTTAAATGTCAGAGACTTAAATGAAGGAGTTTGTTGCATTCACCTTCTTGTTGCAGGGACAAACACCTTACCAGAAGCAGCTTATGGTAGGAAAGGGTTTATTGCAGGCTTTCAGATTTTAGGGGAAGCTTCATCATGGTGGAGAAGCTGGCTCATTTCATTAGACACCTGTATCAGTGAGACAGCCAGCACCAGCAAGCAAGCACAAGCTGACTCTGAGCACACACCTTAGGGCTGGGCTCCAGGTTCACCCAGCAGGCCCAGACTTAAATAGGAAGATTACTTTTAAACACACACACACACACACACACACACACACACACACACACACACACACACACACACACACACCCCTCTACCTGAGGCTGTGGGGCACATTTACATTCAACCACCACAGAAGTGCCATGTTTAGGCAATCTAGTGATTGCACAGTTTGTCTTGTTCCTGCTCAAGTTAGATGCATAGTCCTTCAGTATTTTCAAATATTTGAAAATGGGACTATAGCATGACTGAAATCTCAAGAGTGAGAGTGAAAGGTAGTTCTGTGTATTCAGCAGTATATATGCGCACAGATATACATGATCTAAGAAAATTATAATGGTAACTGTTTCAAACTGGTGACACAAAGTATCAGAAGTCAAAGTTATTGCTCATTAGTTTGTTATTGTATGAAATACATTCACTACATGAAAATAGGAAGGGAAACAAAACCAGTCTTCAGAGGATATGGAATTTATGATTAAAAACAGTCACAGCTGGATCAGATAATAAGGTCATGAATCCTTTAATTTTACCAATTTTGTGATCAGGGACTTAGGGTGAACTTTAACTTTTAATATGTGGAACAAGGTACAAAGGAGATATGACATGGATATGTTAATAAGTTTAGATAAATTGTTTCCATTAATGAAATATCACTGTCTATTCATGACAGATATTACATTATCTTCTACTTTAAATTCATGTAGAGAATGGCTTATTGCTTTTTTGCACTATATAAGATTCCAACCTAGATTTCAGAGCTATTAGAGAAAAGTGCTGTGTAAAATATATTGGTAGGTGTAGTGTATATAAATACAGCTTAGTGATAAAATGCTTGTTTGCCATTCATGAGGCCCTGGGTTTGATCTTCAGCATCACTAAAAGTAAATAATTTTGTGGATTATACTGTCCTCAGTGATTGCCTTGGTGGTTAAAATATTTTCATTTGTTAAAGGATTAAAAGATATAACAACTTGGATAATTAAATGTGTTCTTAAAAATTAATCAGTATGCTCAGCAATTAAATCTTCTTTTGTTTATCCATTTATAATAAACCAGAAACAGGGGGCATAACCTAATGATTGAAATAAAATAATCTAGCTCATTTGTCCATGTTCAGCTGGATCCAGAACGAAGCTTGTTTGACCAGGGAGTAAAAACAGATGGGACTGTACAGCTTAGTGTACAGGTAATTTCTTACCAAGGTAAGTTACTTTTGGTGACAGCTATTTAAAAGTTTAGCTCATGTTTTCCTGATATGGTAACTTAATTTTGTATGTTGAAGGTGTTTTTACAGTTAATTCAAATTACTTGTATCTGTCAGGATGAGGTAGATAAGTATAATACATTTTACCTGATTTAAACAAAGGAATATATATATATAATATATATATAATATATATATATTATATATATATATATTAAATTTATTGTCCATAATGAGTTACAACATTTAGTGGGCAAACAATGAGTTGTTATCGCCAATTCCCCGCTGCCCTCCCCTCCCCCCTCCACTGGATAACCTCCTCCATGGGTCGTCTGGATCAGTCCTTGTGACAGGGGACCATGGATAGCCTAGTATTCTGCCAGGTTCTCCTGGCCATGCCTCTGGATAATCTCCCCCAACAAGGCTCTTACAATCTTTCCGCCCCCTCTTCCGCATAGTTCCCTAAGTCGTGGTGGATGAGTCTTAAGGCTGCTTTAAGGTTGTGAGTTTAGGGGTCTTTGTGTCTAAGATCAAACAAAGGAATATATTGCACTGCAGAAAATAGAATAACGAAGAGTTTAAGAGTAGCTTTATGCACGCCTTTAATCCCAGAACTCGGGAGGCAGGGGTAGGAGGATTGCCTGAATTCAAGGCCACCTTGAGACTACATAGTGAATTCCAGGTTAGTCTGGGCTAGAGCGAGACCCTACCTCAAACCCCCCCCCCAAAAAAAAAAAGGAGTAGGTTCTAGCTAACTTCCTCCTAAGGAGCTCAGCCACTCTTCAGAGCTGGACTGTCAAGGAAGCTGATGTGTTATCTACCACAAGTGGGAACCCTCATGTGAACATCCCACTGGCTGTCAGCCTGGACCTTTGCTATGAGTTCAGAAATCTCTGTTTGACCCCTTTCAACTGATTTCCAAATTGAAGGCTTATACCAATAAATCTAAAGCTAAAATGCATCTGGATAGCCTAGATGTAAGGAATATTTAGTCTTAGTTTAGATTTGTAAAGGATGTACTAGTGAGGCCCAGGCAGCCAGATCCATTACAGTATTTACTAGGCTTATGTAAGTACACAAAAAGGAACATTAGATTTTTTGTAGATTAAGGTTTGGTATTTTTGTTTTTGTTGCTTTGGTTTTTTTGTTTTGTTTTTTGTTTGTTTTTTGAGGTAGGGCTCAGGCTGACCTGGAATTAGTCTCAGGGTGGTCCTCCTACCTCTTGTCTCCTGAGTGCTAATACTCATGACAGTCTCCTACCTCAGCCTGGGAATATAGGTATGAGCTCTCACCCAGCAAGTTGTAGTTTTTAAAACTGGTTTGTTATAATTTCTAATAGGAATTT
This sequence comes from Zapus hudsonius, assembly GCA_004024765.1. Taxonomy (NCBI): domain Eukaryota; kingdom Metazoa; phylum Chordata; class Mammalia; order Rodentia; family Dipodidae; genus Zapus; species Zapus hudsonius. The sequence goes on from PVHP010012190.1 coordinate 15,717, forward strand.
TAACATAATTCAGTCTCTGTACTTGGTAACTTCTCATAATTGTGTTCCATAAACTAAACAAGTTTTCTTTGGGCTTGGAAAGTGGAAGTCATATATTTTTGATCCTTAATTCTCTCCAGGCCTTGACTATTCCAAATAGGAAGAAAAATACAATGTTTTTCTCTTTAAAAGTACAGTGACCTCTCAGTATAAGTGTAAAAAGAGTTGAAACCATTAATGTATGAAACTTAAGTTGGGCCAGGTGTGGTGGTGCACTCCTTTAATCCCAGCACTTGGTACTTTTAAAGAGAAAAACATTGTGTTTTTCTTCCTATTTGGAATAGTCAAGCCTGGAGAGAATTAAGGATCTAGAGTGAGACCCTACCTCTTAAAAAAAAAAAGAGAGAGAAGAAGAAATTTAAGTTGGGAAATGTGGCACTCAGGAAGTAAAAACAATAGGAGCGAAAATTCAAAAGCCAGGCTTGCTTCCATGGTGAGTCTGAGGTGTGAGCTACTTGAGCACATCCTGTCTCAAAAAAGCATTTTTTTTAGATGGAATATTAGGAAGTGTGAAGTTTAAAATGGAGGACTGGGAAATAAATTTAAGGAAAACACTTTTAATTCTGATTATTTTTATCATGTGTATTTGAAAATGTGGCTTCTCTTTTTACTGACTAGTGAATGATAGTACATTTTCTTATAATGGCTTTCACAGGAGATTGAAGTTGAGTTTTGCTTTTCTTTTTAAATTTACTTTGTCCAATTTTGGCGTACATTGTTACAGGTTCAGTAAGCTACTGCTTAAGTAATATATTAATTTCAGCCAACAGTAGTGTGAATAAGTAGCAATGGACTCAATTTGCTGAATGTGAATATTGAACTTCTAATCAGTTTATTAGTGTTATAGAAATATTCCAGTAATAAACAGACAAAGCCTTTACAGCAAGAGGAGAGGGGAGTTTAATTTACACCCGAGCCGGGGGTCCATGCATAAATGAAGCATTGGCCACGAACCCCAGTTACAAAGATATTTTATAGTCCATACAGAGTAGGGTATGTGACATTATGCAAATTACCATTATCTAGTAGTTCACACATTTACAGTAGGTCACAGGAAATTCAGATATTCTCCCCAGGTATTCTCTGGCCTTGTCTCTCCCAATTTCCTTATCACAGTTAAAGCAATTACTCCTTTTGTCTCACTGAACTTCAAAGATGTGGTAGTTTTTCATCTCATAGCCATCTGTGGCTTGAAGAATGTAACAATGAATATAGGGGAGGGGGAGCAGTGAGCTCACACTCATTTTGCTACAATATTAGTTTTAAATGTTAGCACTGCATGTGCTGTTTATTCTAATTTTACTAAAAAGGTTGAACACACACAAAAGTAATATAATTTTATTGACTTGTGATTTTTGTTTTAAATTCCTACCTGAAAAGACCACAGCCTGGCTACATAGTGAGTTCAAGGCCAGCCTGGGCTGCAATGTAAGAACCTCTGCAAAAAAATGAAGAGGAAGAAAATATCTGAGGTTATTTCATAAAATGTTAGTTTATTCTATTTTTAATAAATGATATATTTTTAAACATAGTTGTGTACACACAGCTAAATGAAATGACTGCTTTTACTATTTCTAAGCTGAATTCTCATTTCCAAAAGTTTTATATTTTTTTATCTGTGTAAATAAATAGGGGTAGTGTGTTAATTACTTCTTCTTATAACCAAATATTACTTGAAGCAGCTTAAGGAAGGAAAAGGGGGGGTTACATTCCATGATGGTGGGGAAGGCATGTCAGCTGGAGCATGAAACCGAGCTGGTTACATTGCATGTAGATCAGATCAGGATGACCTCTTGAACCTTTCATTTCATCCTGCACCTTGCCGGACTAGTCGGCATCCTTTTTAACACTCTCCTCTTAAAAACAAGAAAACGAAGCTGGAAGTGGTGGCAAACTCCTATGATCCCAGCACTTTCAAGTGAAGGTTAGGAGATTAGAAGTTTAAGGTGAGTTTGAGGCCAGCCTCGCCTCGACCATGTGAAACCCTGTGAAAATAGAGGGGAGAGAGATATAAGAGTAGAAATAGTAATTTTAACTTACCAAATAGTTTTAAAATTTTCAAAGAGTATGTAATTGTTTACTTATGCTCCCCTTAGTGTAGTTTCTATTTTTATTCTATATTAACTGTATTCATCAATTTTTATATTACTGTTAGAAAACCGGATGTTATTTTTCATAATGATATTTTTAGGTAATAGATGTATGTGTACTAATTTAAAGACTCTTGGATATTCTTCACTGAGCTTCCCTAGATGTTATCTTTAATTTCATTGCTCAAACCTACATCTTTTTTTTTTCAACTTTTTAGGATAAGTTGCAGGTATAATTTTTAAGTCCCTAAATATATCATAAGTGTCTGTCTGAATTTCCTTAAAAATAACGATTGTAGGGCTAGAGCTGTAGCTCATTGATAGAGCATTTGCTTAGTACATGTGAGGCCCTGGGTTTGCTCCTCAGCATTGCAGAAAACAGAACTCAAGAATTCTTTTATATGACTGTGTTATAATTATTAAAATGAAGAGGTTAATATTGATATAACACCATTACTATGGAAGCTATGTTGAATTATATTTAAACTTTTATTTTCTTGTGACTTATGATTTCATTGAACCATAACTTTTTCTTATCCACTGTTAAGGAATTGAGCCAAAGCTGAACATTCTTGAAATTGTGAAGACAGCAGAGACTGTTGAAGTGGTAATTGATCCAGATGCCCACCATGCTGAAGCAGAAGCACATCTTGTTGAAGAAGCCCAAGTGATAACTCTTGATGGGACAAAACACATCACAACCATTTCAGATGAAACCTCAGAGCAAGTGACGAGATGGGCTGCTGCTCTGGAAGGCTATAGAAAAGAACAGGAGCGCCTTGGGATACCCTATGGTAATGAGACAGGGTTAGGTCAGGTAGACCAAGAGTTAAATGTGGTATGGAAAACACTAGGGTGACTGAGTTATGATTTCTTAATGTAGAATTTTTAGAAAGAACATGGATTTATTTATTTGTTATTTTTGAATTGTAGCATATTAGGTACATATGGTAAACAAATGCTATGGGTGCTATGAATACAAAGAAGTAGTGAAAAATTCTGCCCTTGGCATGTTTGCAGTTGACCAGAAAAGAAATAAAAAGAGGTGCAGCTAGCCTAAGCTTACAAAGAAAAACTTATCTCAAAAAAAAAAAAAGAAAGGAATCTCAAAGGGTTCATAAAAGTCTGAAAGAAAATAGGGGAGAGTTTACAAGAGCATAGAGACAGTGGGTTACAGGAGCATATTGTTGTGGTTTTGTATAATAGTGGTATTGTTGTCTGGGATATCTGAGAACAGGTGCTTTCCTTGAGAGTGAAAAGGACAAGACGGTTAAAAACAGTGATAGGATTAAGGTTGACAGATTGTAAGAGGAGATTCAAGTACTGACCTAACTTCCCAAGCTTGAATGACTAAGGCAATGATGATTTTGATAAAAATCACTAACACCTTCATTACCAGTGGAATGACAGGCACTGTGTTAAGTGCCGGCTTACAGTGATTCACAAGAAGGGCAGAGTATGCCTTTGCCCTCCTGGTGCAGGGGGCTGACCCCAAGGCCTCATGTGGGTAGGCACATGATTGACCACGAAGCTGAATTTCCAACCCCCAGAACATACTTTTGAACACTGGACAACTAGGGAAGTCTGGTATGGGAGAGTAATAGCAACACTGGATTTTGAAGTAAAAGTACATCATTAATTGATTTGAATGTAGTTCCACATGCATACATCTTAGGCTGGAGATAGAGGTGTTTATATTACATTGAATTTGTATTTGAAGCCATAAAAATAAATGTGGTCTTGGGGTTATGGAGATGGCTCAACAGTTAAGACCACTTGCTAGACAAGTATGTGGGGATGTAAGGCCTGATTCACCCTGATTTCATTCCCTAGAACCACATAAACACTTGGGTGTGGCCACAAATGCTTGGAACCCCAGTCCTGTAAGAAGCAGAGAATCTCTGGGGCTTGGAAAAACAGCAGCCCAAGTTTAGTGAGAGACTTCATCTCAAGGAAACATGCACATGAGCTAGAGAACACCTTACACAAGGACACCTAATGACTCTGGCCTCCACATGCACGTACATGGACCTGCCCATCTACAAACACGCTGCATACACCACACACAGTCTTGTGGAGAGGAATAAACGGGAAAAGAACCACAAGTTCTAAGATGCACCATTTGGGTTGGAGACAGGGAAGAGAAACAATAGCTGAGGAGTGGGAAGGAAAGGACAAACTACAGGCTGTCACTGTACTGGGGGAAAGTAACAGATGGTGCCGACTTAGGTGCTTTGGGGCAGTCAAGAATAGTGACTGAATGGCGTCTGATTTGGTAATCAAAGGGACTTTGTTAAGCACTGGCAAAAGTTTCTGTAGAGCTTGTTGGGGAGATAAAACTAAACTTTTAGAAGTTGAGAAATTTCATTAAAAACTTCTGAGGGACCAAGGATGAATGTCTAGGGTTACAAATAATAGTGACAGTTCAAAGTTGATAGGGTTTTCTTGTTTTCCCTCAATACAATAAGTACTTGTATAGCACTACATTGCATTGGGTATTTTATTTAGAACTGGGTTAAGTTATACAGGTTAATGTGCATAGGTTATATACAAATAATGTCTTTTATAGAAGACATAGCATCTGAAGAATTCGGTCTCTATAAGCAGGGCATCCTGGAACCAATCCCTATATATGCCAATGGACAGTTGTATATAATTATTTGTGATTTGTGACCATTTTGACTCATGGAGGCTAGTGTGGACAGGTTATTTGATCTGTATGTTAGCAAGTCAAGAATGATGTGAGAAGAAATCCAGAGAAGTAAAGGAGCATTAGAAGCTTTAGACAGTGTTTTACAGAGCTTGGTATATTTTTCACAAGAAGTCTTCAGAAGGTAGAGTCTTTTATGGGAAGTAATATGTAAAAACAAACTGTAGATAGCAAGATTATAAACTGACTCAAGACTCCCTACCAAGAGTGTTATTTACTTAAAAAGATCATTTAAAATACTCAAAACTTAAAAACTGAAGAGATGGCTCAGCTGTTAAAGGCGCTTGGCTTAATTTTTGGTTTGGTTCATTGCTTTGGTTGGTTGTTTTTGAGACAGGGTTCACTTTATAGCCCAGGCTTTCCTGGAATTTACCATATAGCCCAGGCTGGCCTTACACATACATCAATCCTTCCTCAGCTTCCTGAGGGTGTCTTATTTAGTTATATAGGTTTGCACGCACATCAAGACTTTCTGCCACTTGAAGAATTTGGTCTGGTCTTAAGTTTTTTTCATATCTTTGGCATATCTGGGTTCAGTTGTCCCCATCTGCTCCAAAGCTGGAACCCTGACCTATATTCCTGTGCAGTCCTGGATTCTCCATTTCCCAGGCTCATGTTTTTTCCATTTGCAGTTTTAGCCTCTTGAATAGTAGCCACTTTCTTGTTCTCTCATAGTAAAGGTACTTAAGAAAGGTTTCATTTTCTTCTCTGTCTTTGGTAGTATGGGCATGGAATATTAAAGCAAAACATTTGCTTTTCTTTTAAATTTTAATGACCCTGTTATATTATATTATGGATGAAACATTGGGATGCATCTTAATTCAGGTTCCTGTGTATCTGGATGCTCTTTCTTTAATCTACTCTGTGTATGGTCTTAAACTTGATTGTATTATATGTTATGTATATATTCATTGTAATGTGTATTATTAGAATAACTACACCATATTACTTCATTATTCTTGGGGTTGCTCTCCCCCACCCCCACCTTATCAGTTCCTCCTCCATCCCTAAGCTTTTTGTGCTATCTGGAACCTAAGTACTGCCAAGTTCTTCCAGGAGGGAGGAATTCTCTCATTTCTCCTTGGCTTTCTCCTGGTCAGGTACTTTAGTCATGGTTCCTCCTTACCTAACAAATTGATGATCACCCTGTTTCTTTTTTTTTTTTTAAATATTTTATTTATTCATTTTCAAGCAGAGAGAGAGAGAGAGAGAGAGAGAGAGAGAGAGAGAGAGAGAGAGAGAGAGAGAGAGCACACCAGGGCCACCACCTTGTGGGTCTGGCTTATGTGGGTCCTGGGGAATTAAACCCAGGGCCTTAGGTACTGGAGGCAAGTGCCTTAACTGCTGAGCCATCTCTCTAGCCCACCCTGTTTCTTTTGAAACCTCTCATTCATGTCATTTTACTAGGATCTTGGAAAAAAGAGAGAACTTACATTGAAAATTTGTATGTTAAACCAGAAGTCCTGGTATTTGAGAAAACAAATCAGACTGATGTTTTTCTATGACTTGCTTGATCTTGTTAGTTTTTGTAATTTTGATATAAATGAGCTTTCTTTTCTAGACTTAAAAAGAGGTGTGTTTCAGGGTGGCTTTTCTAACATAGTTGAAGCTCCTCTTCTGTTCTCGGGCAATATTCCAGAATTGACTAGCTTGCTTTCTCAGCTCCTGTCCTTTGTCTCACCCCTCTGTTCCCCCCCCCCCCCCCCGCTGGCAGTACTGGTAGTTGATCTTGGGGACCTGCTATGTGTCTAGTCAGGCACTCTAGCACTGAGTTACAGTACCAGCCCTCTTTTCACTCTTTACTCTGAGACAATGATGCACTGAACATTCCAGGCTGGCCTGGGAACTCACTCTGTAGCCCAGGTCAGCTTTAAATTTGTAATCTTCCCGTCCAACATTGCGATGAGCTAGGTATAAAGTTTGGTACCACGAGGCCCAGCGTTGTTTTCATTCTTTTTTATCTCTTTATTTTTGTTGTTTTCTACATTTATCCAGCTCTTCCCTTTGCAGTTCCTTGGCATTCCTAGGCTCCTCACTGTATTATCATTCTCTTCCCATGGCCCATTGACATGAAGCTGCTGCTGGATTGGGCAGAACTGTTGCTTATCCTTCTGTTTCTCTCTTGGCCATTGTGCTCTCAATGGTTAGAGTTCATGGCTGTGTTTAGGATTTCTGTGCTTGGAATGGTCAGGTGTTGTTTTGCTTACTTTGCCCTCTTCTGCACAGATACTGAAGCAAAAAAAAAAAAGATTTTTTTTTTTTCTTCTAAGGTGAGATCTGACCATATTGCCCAAGCTGACCTCAAGCAAGTGATCCTCCTGCCTCAGCATCTTGTATAGCTGGGAGTCCAGGTGTGCCACCACACCCAGTGTCTTCATTATTGTTCTGTCTTTATTGGTCAGAGTGTGTTATGGAGATACCTTGTCACCTGGCTTTATTGCAAGCATTGTAGGTTTTTGGTTTTTACCCTTAGTTACTTTTTTGTTGCTCTTTGTCCATTCAGAAAAATTAAACTTCACTACCGGCTTTCTAGAGTGCTTCTTCCCTTCATTTCTTTGTGGCTATTCTATGTTCTTTTCTAATTCATTTTTACTATAAATTGGCCCTTAATAAATATGTAAATGTTATTTTTCCACTTGTTTTCTTACTGAGTGGTATTCATTTACTAGTTATACAATTAGAACTGTTTGAATGAATCATCATAAGCCGGGCGTGGTGGCGCACGCCTTTAATCCCAGCGCTTGGGAGGCAGAGGTAGGTGGATTGCCATGAGTTCAAGGACACCCTGAGACTACTCAGTGAGTTCCAGGTCAGCCTGGGTTAGAGCGAGACCCTACCTTGAAAAACAAAAACAACAAAAAGAATAAATCATCATAAAGCAAGAATACCAGCACCAAAATTTGTTCAACCAGAATTATTAAGCTTCCACAAATAGTTAGTTCTATTAGGTCCCAGGAAAACAGTATGATAATATTTAGTCATGTTAGCCATTTTTTTTTAAATTTGTGAATCCAATTAGACAGTTAAAAACAATGGAGAAAATGAAATTATTTGGGTATTCTTTGAATAGATTTGCAAATGTATATATACAAGGCACTGTGGTAGATGCTAATGATAGAGTATAGAAGAGACAGTCCTTATATTAAGACCTCGATGCCTTGTGGGAAAACAGCTGAATAAATAGGTAGTAAGAATGTACACAGGGTTGGGGATGGCTCAGGGGCTAAAGCACTCTCTGCACAAATGTGAGTACCTGAGTTTGAATCCCCAGAACCCACAGAAAGCAGAACACTAGCTCTTGCTTGCATCTGAAATCCCAGCATGCCTAGAGTAGAAGGGAGGGAAACAAGAATCAATCACCCAGATCAGGTGATTCATCAGCTAGCATTGGTGATCAATAAGAGACCTGCCTCAAATCAGGGTAAGCTGAGGACCAACTCCCAAAATTGTTCACTGACCTTTGTAAACACACACATGGACACACACACATATGTAATAAGCAAGAGCTTCGAAGGGAAAGGAAGGAAAGAAAAGGACATTGTTCACATTTTGGAGAATCAAAGCTAGCTTTCTAGGATCCCATTATCATATTTTTAAAGCACCCAATCATATAGTACTAGAAGATAACATTTTACACTTTTCCAGTTTATTCTATTAACTCTAAAATAATCACATGTATTCTTCCACTTGGCCCACAGGAAAACAATTTTGTATTTTGTTTTTCTTAATAAAATTCCAGACTAACCGATGTAGAAGTAGAACCAAGTGACTCCATTAGATATTTAGTTTGAGAAGTTGAAAAGGAGTTGAGGAGGAAAGCAGTATAAAATCTTTTTACTTATGTACTGAGTTTACTTCACTTGGGAAAAAATATGTCTGGATTTTGTATGTGTATATATGTGTATTGAGACGTTAACTGTAAATATCTAAGATGGAACTAGGCTAAAGGTAATATTTTTCTTTCTAGATCCTATACAGTGGTCCACAGACCAAGTCCTGCATTGGGTGGTTTGGGTAATGAAGGAGTTCAGCATGACTGATATAGACCTCACCACACTCAACATTTCGGGAAGAGAATTATGTAGTCTCAACCAAGAAGATTTTTTTCAGCGGGTCCCTCGGGGAGAAATTCTCTGGAGTCATCTGGAGCTTCTTCGAAAATGTATAAAATTAGAGTTATTATCTGTTTACATTGTAACTTAATTTTATTTTTGTAACTTTGTTTTTCATTTGTTCATTGTTAATAATAAGCAGTTAATTAAGCCAAAAATTAACATTTATTAGCTTATAGGCAGTACTGAGAGCCTCTATGCATTATCTCATATAATTCTTCTAATGCCACAAATGATTACTTGGCTTCGATTTCATGTAGGAAAGTGAGACTTTAAGATCCCTACAGAGTGACAGACTTGGGGCAGAGGCTGAACCAGGATCCTAACCTGGTCTTACACTAGAATCCAGTCTATTCCTTTTTGAGTTGGAGCCTTGCTAAAGCTGACCTCAAACTCATAGTCTTCCTGCTACAGTCTCCCAAATAACTGGGATTACTGGTGTATGCCACCAGGCCTGGCTAGAGTTCAAATTCTTAAATCATATGTTATACCCACCTTCGTCTCTTTTCATAGATTCTAATCGTTGTCTTCTACGGTTCCAGTCAGTTCTTCATTTACTGCTGGTCTAGAAACAAGATTATTTGTTCATAGGAGGATTCCTTGCCTTCTCTCATTAGAGTAAATTAGATTTAATTTGGTATGGGATTAGATCTTTTTTAAGTTCTTCACTATCAGTTGAATAAATTGGATCTTAGGCAAGCGACATAGATTATGATTAAGGGACTATCTAGAAAGCTTAGAAATGGCCTGACTAACAAAAAAAAGTTCAAATATATATATTTTTTTTTTCAATTTTAACCCATCTCATATTTTGGGAGTTATCTTAACAGCAACCCATTTCCTGTCATTGTTTTTGTAAATTGGAGATGATAGCTAGGCCACCATGTTTTTCAATTCATAAGTAGGAAAGAGTAACAGTTATGAGTTAAAATGGTAATGTTTTCTACTGTGTCATTACATATTCCATAAGAAGTAGAGAACCCTCCACAGGAATGTAATGCTTGGCATCGTTATCCAAGTCCCAGCTCTGCTCTTGAGTAAGAAATAACCTTTGGAGAGAAGCCATAGCTCATTGTTCATCCAGTTACTCTTGAAGTTTTGTCATTGGCTTCATATGTTTGTGTTTTTTTTTTTCTGCAAAGCTTATCAAATGAATAAGGTAAATTCTACATTGCTTTAGTGCCTTAATTGAATCATGTTTATGGCAACATTTTCTTGTAGGCATTCCCATGAATATGAAGATAGTGCTTAAACTACATATAGTTTTCTCCAAATTCAAGTCTTTGCTAGTCTCTCCCAGGTCAGGTGTTTCTTGTGAGTTTCTCTTTCTGGTACTCCCAGTATGTCACTCATTCATTCATTCATTCACTCACTTTCTAGTCAGAAGGAAGGAGTCTTGTGTATCTTTGCATTTCTATGCAATGGAATGTGTTTTCCTCAGAAAAGTTCTGCTCTGACATTTTTGGTTTCCCAAAAGCAACAGCCTGGGTAAGCATCATTCAGAATGCCTTTCTTATTCAGCTTTGGTAGGCTAATTGCTTCTGGTTTGAGACTCTATGATCAGTTCAGCGTTTACAGGATGGGCATGGTGATGTGTAAGGCTAGTTCTCTAAGTCTCTCTTCTGTGAATAGAACCCTTTGATCAATCAGTGTTCTGGCCCTTTCTGTTTCAAAATAAAAAATAAAATAAAATAAAAAATGGAAAAACAACAACAAAAGCCTAGCCTATCCCCAGAAGGCACTGTTTTTTTTTCCTTGGGGCAGAAATGTATTTATTCAGCCTGTCACCTCCTCTCCAGTAGTAGTGCTGAAGAATTTTTCTTAGCATTGTTGATTGCCCATTTGAGACATCACCTGCACATAGGTTCCCTTAAATTAAAACTTTGTCCAAGTTCTTTTATTCTCAGAAAGGATAAACAGATGTTCTAGTTTTCCAAGTTCCACAACAGAGGCTGGCATCTTGGTTGTGGGTATTCCTGCGGAAAAAAACTGTCTCCATGTTTCCTAGACTCTCAGTCAGGCCTCTGTTTCCTCCATAGCCAGGGGATTCAGGGGAAACATGAATATTCTTAGACTGAGTATTCAGAGACCTCTCTCTCCATTCTGTCTGCTTCTGCCTGTCTCGAGAGTTGTCAGGAGTCATATCAGATGCAGGTCTGGTTTGACAGGTTGGTGTCGCCTGGGCTGTGTGATGGTTCCTTTCTCATTGCTTCCTTCAAGGCTAAAACACATCTACTCATTCAGTGACAGAATAATTTCTACTGTAATAGCACTTTTCATTGTCCAGACATACAAAATTGTGGGATAAATTGACCACAAACAAAGCATGAGCTTTTAAGAGAAACAGTAGTTCTGGAGGCGAATGCTCAGACTAGAAGTCTGCATAAAACATGAATCCTTAGTTTACTGAAAAGTTAACTTTGCAGGGTGCTTCTTCGCGTGTTTCTTTATTTCAGTGGCAACCTTGGGAAGTGTGAGATATGGATATGGCATCTACACAGAAACTTCATGATACAGTTTATCAGTGACAGTGGTAGCCATGATCTGAACTCATATCTATCTATCTGAAGCTAGTCCCTTGTCATTTAAGCCTTCAAGCTCATGACTCCCAAAGAAGATTCTGTCTGATTGATAGAATTCAGATCTTTGCTAGTCTCTCAGTCTTTCCCAGCTGTCTAGAACTGCTTCCTGGCCTGGCACCCTTAGTAGAGACTTCTTAGGGTCTCAGATCCCTGAACCCTCTTCTGGGAGAGAACCCAGAACAATCATTGATAGGTTAAGAGAGAAGCATAGGTGATTCTAAGCATTGAGTTGGCTGAAGTGTTAGAGGCTTGGGTGTGTCATTACTGTTTGGATGTTGGGAACAGCATATGACTTAGGAAGAGTAACAGATTAGTAACATGATTTTTGTAAAAAAGTTATATTAGGACTTTGTATAGCAGAAGTCAAGTTAAGAGCACTATATGTAAACTTGTTAAATTATTTAGTTTTGTGGCATTTAGGACAGCTACAGTTGTATTGAAAATTGAAGTAAGCAGGAACATTGTAAAGTTAAGTCAGTTTTATTCAGAAATGGATGCTAGATTATCCTAAAAACGTTTGCTTTGTTTTCAGTGGATAATACAGATCTAAATAATTTCAACATAGTCTATAGTCTGTCTTTGATCTGGTCTTGAAGATTTTCATATTTTTACACATTCAAATGTTTACATTTAAAAAGACATGAATAACTTTATAAAATGACTATAAAAATGTTTTCCTTCTTCCCTTAAAGATGCTTTTATTATAAAGCTATCATTATGTATTTTTTAAAGTTATTATCCTAATAAGTTTCTAGTTGTTTAGTATTTTTCTTGGTTGCTTGGCTTGGTGGTTTCGGGTTTAATTATGGATTTACTTTTAAACAGTTCATGTTTATTAAATTGATTTTGAATGTTAAGATTTTTGTTTTTGGTTTTAAATGAAAACAATTTTTTGTGTGTTCTTCAGATGTCTTGGCAAGCCAAGAACAGCAGATGAATGAGATAGTTACAATTGATCAGCGTGAGTATTTCTGCTCATCGCATTTGTTTGTTTACTAATACTTCATCCACTAGGTATTACATGGCAGGTTTTAAATAATTTTATGAAAGATTTTAGATGTATAAAGAAATGACATAGCGTAACTAACATCAATGTCGACCATAAGAAGTAAAAGTTCATGGTTCAGGTTTACCTATTTGACAGCATTTTCTTTTCTATCAATAGAAAACTGACTGTCCCCAACTTGATGTTTATTTTTCTCAACCTATTATATGTTTCTACCAAGTATGTAACCATAAATACTCAGTAGCATCATTTTGTACTTTTAAAGGCTTGGGATAAAATGTATTGTGATAACATGCTTTTTAAATGTTTGACATTTGTGAGAGAGAAAGAATAAGTGTGCCAGGGCCTCCAATCACTGCAAACAAATTTCAGATCACTTTGTGCATCAGGCTTTACCTGGGTTCTGGGTAATTGAACTCAGATCCTAGGCTTTGCAATCAAGTGCCTTAAAACAAGAGATGAGCTCCTACTAAGTTGGGATTCTCACCTTGTAATAGAAACATCAGATTATCCTCTGAAATTTGGGGAACTTTGTGATTAAGGCTTACAAATTACAAATTACAAAGTCTTGTTTGCTTGCTTGCTTCTTTTTTTTTTTAAACTAGTAGCCTAGCCTATCCTGGAACTAACTGTGTATCCCAGGCTCGCTTTGAACTTGATGCAGTCTTCCTGCCTCAGTTTACCAAGTGCTGGGATTACAGGTATGAGCCAAAAAGTGCCTAGGTCTGAGGTCTTTTCTTGATGTACTTAGACAGGCATTACATCAATTGCAATTAATGTCTAAAGAATTTCCTTCTACTGCATCAAAGGAAAATGATTTTCCCTTTCCCTTTTGCATATCTGTCCCTGCAGCTGTTCAGATTATCCCAGCCTCCGTGCAGTCTGCTACCCCGACCACCATTAAGGTTATAAACAGTAGCGCCAAGGCAGCCAAGGTCCAGAGAGCCCCGAGGATTTCAGGAGAAGATCGAAGCTCACCGGGAAACAGAACAGGTATCTTTTTATCTTCATATCAAGATTTTATTTCCTTTTTGCTTGTAGTTCTGTGTACGTGTGGGCATATAAGTATGCACATGTATAAGCCTGTTTATGGGGAGAGAGGTCAGCATCAGTTCTCTTCATCAATTTCACTCCTTTTCTAAAATACATCATCATCATTATAATGATTTTATTATTTTATTGATATTTTCATATGTGTACATAATGTATTTTGATCATAATCCTCTCCAGTTGCCTTCTTTTCTCCCACCTGTCATACTCCTTTCCCTGAACCCTTCTTTCATCTAGTCCCTCTTCTACTTGGATGTTTTTGTTAGTTTGCTTGCTCTTGTTTGTTTTTGTCCTCCATAGAACAGGTAATTTTTTATGAGGCTAGTATTTATAAATTTGTCAGAGAGTGGGGTTTTTGTTGTTTGTTTTTGTTTTTTAAGGCAGGCAGGGTCTCACTCTAGCCCAGGCTGACCTGGAACCCACTCTTTAGTCCCAGGCTGGCCTTGAACCCACTCTGTAGTCCCAGACTGGCCTTGAACCCGGTAGTGATCTTCTGCCTCTGCCTGGGACTAAAGAAAAAAAAAGTAAGCAACCAAATTTAGTGGCTTAAATGGGTCTCTTGCTCATACAGTATGAAAATGTGAGTGTGTTTCTTCTGACAATATTATCATTTATAAAAACAAATTTATTTTTGCCTTGGTTGAGGCTGAGCTAGTGGGTCTGTGTTCTGCCTTTGTTTCATGTTACTTTTCCCCCCCAAGGTATGGTCTCACTCTAGCCAAGGCGGACCTAAAATTCACTCCATAGTTCCAGGCTAATTCCTACCTCCGCCTCCTGAGAGTTGATTAAAGGTGTGCTTTACACGCCTGGCTTCCTGTGACTTTTTAACCATGGCCAATATTTGTTCTTCTTGTTAATTTAGGAAACAATGGTCAAATCCAGCTGTGGCAATTTTTGCTTGAACTTCTTACTGACAAGGATGCTCGAGATTGTATATCTTGGGTCGGTGATGAAGGCGAGTTTAAGCTAAACCAGCCTGAACTGGTTGCTCAAAAATGGGGACAACGTAAAAACAAGCCTACAATGAACTATGAGAAACTCAGTCGTGCATTACGGTAAGTATTTCTTATTGCTTCATTTTTTTCCTATTGTCAAGCCATTCTAAAAAGTAGCTTTTTATTTGATATAAGTCCTGTTAAGTAATGATACTAAAATACCTGATTCGTGATTCTAAAAGTATGTGTATTTATGCGATTTTAAAGCATGTAATACATTCCAAATGAAATGCTATCATTTACGTAGTTAAATTGAGTGCAAATTTTAACAAATACCTGGTTACTGTTCTATTGATACAATTAGATTTAAAATACTGATCTGCTTTTCTTCTTTTTCTTCTACATCTTCCTAAGTCTAAATATCCAAAAATATAAATTGGAATTGAATAAAACTATTTGTAATGTTCCATAAGGACTGTGAACTTTTTTATTTATTTGCAAGCAGAGAGAGTGAGTGTGTGTGTGTGTGCGGGCCTCTAGCCACTGCAAACGAACTTCAGATGCATATGCCACCTTGTGCATCTGACTTTTTTGTGGTACTGGGAATTCGAACCCAGGTCATTAGACTTTGCAGGCAAGCAAGCACCCTTAACTGATGAGCCATGTCTATAGCCCTGAAATTTTTTAAAAATGATTCATCAGAAATTATATTAAGTAGTGTGATGCAGAATTCATTATTTAAGATGATGAATATATAAGGATATCATCGAATGATCTATAACTATTGGGGATAGTGAACATTATAAAGATGTTCTATAATTTACCTCTAATTCTAGATAGTGTGCCTTTTACTGCTTCTCCATTTCTCAGCTAAATGTTGTCTATAAGTTTCACACTGAGAAATTATGACTTAGCTGTCACCACCCAGTCCTTTCCATTCCCTCATTGTAGCATATAATTATATAGATATTTTGTTAATATTAGTATTTTTTATTACAGGGTTATGGTTATTTGATAGCTTACTGTGATGCTTTTTCTCTTGCTGAGTGACTTTTTGCTTTTGTTATAATTTATAAGTAACTAAAATGTGTAGTTTTCATTGTGCTACCATTCATTTAATTTCAACACTTTGCCAACCATGCCAAGATTTTTTCTGTATAATCAGAATAAACCAGGATTGGTGAAGCACTGTTGAACTACCTGTACTTGGCTGGTGAAGGCAAAAGGATTAAGAGTTCAAGGTCATCCTCAGGTACAATAGTGAGTTCAAAGTCAACCTGAACTATATGAGACCCTGTCTCAAAAACCAATAACAACAAAAACTCAGAATTAAAATTACTATTTTGACAGCAAATACAGATTACCTAAAGGGAAAAAAATCAGTATATTTGGCTACATGTCAATTCAGAACTTCTGATCATCAAAAGCCATCATTAAGAGAGTGAACAGTAAGCCTCACTTATCTGACATGACTGTATATGGAACATGAAAGAAATCTAATAATCTGTATTCAAGTATGCATTGAAGCACTCTTAAGTGTTTGGCATTTTCCGGGACAGTGGTGTTGGGTGCTCTGTGTAACTTTATTGTGGTTGCAGAAAGTCCTCTACTAGGCTTCTGCTGGTGAAACTATCTAAAACATAAGAAGGTACAAATTTTTCATTTTTAAGAAATACAGTCCTAATGTGCTTTTTTTCTTTTTAAAGGTATTATTACGATGGGGACATGATTTGTAAAGTTCAAGGAAAGAGATTTGTATACAAGTTTGTTTGTGACTTGAAGACTCTTATTGGGTATAGTGCAGCAGAATTGAACCGTTTGGTCACTGAATGTGAACAAAAGAAACTTGCAAAGATGCAGCTCCATGGAATTGCCCAGCCAGTCACAGCCGTAGCCCTGGCCGCCGCCTCTCTACAAACAGAAAAGGATAACTGAAGCCCAAGACCCCAGGGAGCTGAAGGCTTTTCTTCAATGTTTAGAGCAAGCATTGCTCTTACCTTTATTACTGAATTTGATTCTTATTTCTACACTCTACAATTGGATGCATGATTTTTATAAGTATTTCATACTCTTGCAAATTTGGATCTTTTTACTTTAAGCATATATTTTAGAAAATGTGTATGTTAAAGGATCACCACAATGCCTGCAGTGTGAGAGCAGGTTCCTTGTGGAATTGTTGGTTAACAGTCAGGAAAGCTAAACTGGTCAGTATTACTATCTAGCCTACCAAAAATAGCTCGTAGCGTCTGAAGATGAAATATCTGTGAAGCCTCTCCAGGGAGCTTCTGCTTTGCTTTCCGAACATGGCGCCGCCCGCCCCTCTCTGCTGCTCTGGATGCTGCTTTCCACAGAGCCTGAAAGTGCAAGTTCTAGGCTCAGCGCTGTGCGCCTGCGCATCTAATCAAGCAGCGCTGAAACGTTCTTATCAGATAAAATAGTAGTATGAGTACTAAATATCAGGTTATTAATTTATATATCTGCAAGTAGAGGATATAAGTTAGCTGGCAAGGAGCAGTGCTGAAGAAGGAGATCCAGGTTTAAATCTGGCTTAACTCAAGCCGTTATTAATGGTTTTCTGTATAGATTATTCATTATGTCAGGCCAAGAATTTAAATTATTTTGAGAGAGGCATTTAATTGTAGTAAACCAGCTATTGCAAATTTCAAAATTATCTGGGTTTTTTTTTTTTTCTGTCAGACTTAAAAAACTGAAAAAGTATACCTCAACCAGAAAATAAGTTTGGTTTAGTTTGATATGACTTCTTTTGTAGAAAAAAAAAAAGAAAAAAGAAAAGAAATGAAAAAGTTGGTAGTTCGGGTTTATTATGCAACACCACTTGTATTTCTGTGTTTCTGATAAAACGAAGACCTTAAATCAGACACTAGTACTTAATCTATGAAGATGTTAATTATTTGCAAATAATTATAAAACAAAAGTTTGACCTCCTTATAGGCAGTCTTCTTTAAAATAAAGCTTCCCACTTATTTAATTTTTTCTTTTTGAATATTATGTATGTGTATGTCTGAAAACATCTATACACACAACCACCTGTCCACTTTATATACATGTATCCAAGCATAAAGATACTAAAAGGGAGATTATTAAATTGTTTTTAAGATCTTTGAAATTAAATAACTCCTATGTGCAATGCCTTACTGCATGCTAACACTAAGCAGAAATGGCCAGAAGAGTCTCTTGTTTGTTTTAAAGTGCTGTGCATGGATCATGATGGGTGACTGGCAGATAGCTTCATAGGAGGTTGATCCTTAAATCCTACTTGGCACACGGCCCTCACCGTTTCCTTTAGTTCATGCCCACGAGGCTTTAGAAGAGAGGGTTGTGGGGATGGCAGTGCTTCTGGCACTGCACCGTGCTAGACTAAACCATAGGGCAGGAGTCTGGGGGAGCAGGAGAGGCGTCTCAAACCTCTTTTCTGGTCTCACTAAATCACAGCTTTAATGCTGTGCCACAGGACTTGAACATGTATTGTTGGTTCATTTCTATTTGTCAAGATTCTACAGGAAATACCTAAAAAGAGTAAATTTGTATCATTTATTTTTTAGCTTTCAATAGACACAAGTAGTAGACTGGCAAATTAATAGTACAATTTGGGCACTATGATTATAGAAAAGAATTTTAAAGAACAAGTAGAGACCCTGTCTTCAAAAAGAAACAGGCCTAAGAAAGGCCTGCCAGCGCCCTTTTCTTAAGGCCTAGGGAACAGAGAAGTCACTGTTGAAGATAGTTCGTGTACTACAGAACTCAGAACATGAGGGCTTTGCTTCCATGTAACGTGCTTTAGAAACACTGAAAAGCTGGAGCCAAGAAAACATTTGTATGTTTTAAAAGAAGGGAGCGCTCAGATTTCTTTGAGATCACTAAAAATCAAACTTTTCTTCTCTAAGCATTCTTCCTCCCCAAACTACATTCTGTCCAGTTTCCCCCAGTGACAGTTTTTGTTTGATTTCTTCCTCATGGTAAGTTGACAGGTAGTTCCTTGTTCTCCGCCTCTCACCACATTGATGAGCACGAAGTCACTGTTGCCTTACATGTTCTGTAGTGTGTCTGCGCTTGCATTTCTGCTGTCTGATTGGAGCCAGTGTTTGCTAGTTCTCTATTAAAAATAGCTTGTATTGAGAAAAAATATAATTCATGCTGTTAATTCTTTCTCAGTTTTCTCATAAATTTCTCTTAGTAGAATTTTAGATATATTCAAAGGAAGACTATAAAGTTATTGGCCATCTTTTGTATAAGTACAGGAATAATGAAGTGTTCACTTTTGTTTTACAAGTCTTTGTCCATGTGATGTTTACACAGAGTTAATTTTTAGTACATGCCTTGCTAGCCCTAGCCTGAAGTCTGACAATACATGTTGGCCTTGGGAAAATCCAGCCAGTTAGGCAAAACTGCTGTATCCAGTTGATTTTCACATGAATCAACTGATCATATTCATTTTCGTATCAACCCATGTAATAAATTAGGAAAAATTATTTAGTTGTTTTTTTCCCGGACTAATGGTGGTGTTCAGGTATGATATTGCTTTTAAAGGGTTTCACCTGCAACAGTTTTTGGTGAGGTTGGTCACTTTTTGCATTTATCATTTTATGCTACTGCCTTTTATAAAGAACTAGTATGTCTTTGGAATAGCACAAAAATGTTTTAAAATTCATAATTGCAAAACCTATGACTAAATGTCTTCAGATCTAAAGGGTATAAAAATATTGATACTTCAATATTTCACTTATTCCCGGGAAAAAAAATAATCTTTTGTAAAAGGGAGGATTTTTGCATACATTTTTACTCTTTAAATAAAGACACTTATACTATCATAATAACAATTATGTATTTCTTTTTTTGTAATTTTACATAAAACAGTTATTTTCTATTTTTACTCAGATAAATATTTGTGCATAAAATGTAAAAATAGTAAATGAGAAAAATAAAACTATTATACAATATGTTCTTGTGTTGAAAGTTTTTTTTAACCTTAAAATAGTTGAAAATTCTTGGGATATTTAATTGGGTGGAAATCTGATGTTTAGTTCTGGTGAATGCGTGTGTATCATATGTGCTTCTTAGAAGCTTTTAATTTAGCAATCCAGTTGTCTCCCTCTTCTCTCACTCCATCTCCCCCCCCCCCAATAAAAAACAACAGTTGGGGAAGAATGGACCCTACTAAACTGAAGTTAATTTGTAGAGCTGGTAGTTGCTACAAAAATTAAATGAAATCCCATACACAAAACTAATCTTTTAGAATTTCAACAGACAAACAGGGCAAGCTTGTTAAACTATAACTCTTCAGCGCCTCACCACCCCACCCCTGTTTGCAACATAGTTTTACTACTAGGTCTATCCAAGCAAAGCTGAATGGATTTCAAAACACCTTTATCTAGTTGAGAGGAAAACCATTCACCAGGACATTGGTGAGGTATACGTGTTGTTCCAGTATTTCAGTTTCTTTTGTATATTGGGCTATTCAGTTTAATTTACAAGGCAAACACATATTAAAAATACTACTAAATTGCTTGAAAACAGTTTTCTGAACCATTATGTGGTAAAGGGCACTTTTCTATTTTTTTTTATTGTCCATAATGAGTTACATTATTTAATAGGCAAATGATGAGTTGCTTTCCCCAGTTCCCCAATACCCCTCTTCCCCATCCCCAATCGGCTAGGTATCCTCCGTGGGCAGTCTGGATCAGTCCTTGGGGCAGGGGACCATGGATAGCCTAGTAGTCAACCCGGTTCTCCTGGCCCTAGTATGTTGTTACTCAAGGGTGTCATGCCTCTAGATATTCTTCCCCACCATGGCTCTCACAATCATTCCGCCCCCTCTTCCGCTCAGTTCCTTGAGTCGTGAGTATTAAGGCTGCTTTAATGTTGAGAACTTAGTGGTCTTTGTATCGAAAATCGTTGCTTTCTGTCTCACTGGCTTATCCTGTGTTGATTGAATGGCTGTGGGTCCCTTGTTCATCCCATCATTCTCTGCGGGGTTCCATATGGATCCTCCACCATATGACTGTGGTGGCTCCTCTCTTGACAGGATCTCAGCTCTTGGCCTGCGGTCGGTTGGTGGGGTTAGATGGGCCACAGCTCTCTGGCTGCATTCTGAAAGATACAAACATAATCTCCATCGGAGAGTGAAATCAGTATAGGTTAACAGAGATACACATTTCTAGATTACCTAGATTCTATTTTTTAGTAGCCTCTCTGTCAATCGCTCCCATAGTGCATCTCTTCTTGGAAGCCTAAGAGTCTAGGTTCCAGTGCATATCGCCCTAAGTCCCCAGTTCCGTAAAGGGCACTTTCTGTTTCCAGTTGTCAGAGTTAAACATTTGTAAATTTAAAAAGTGGGGCTGGAGAGATAGCAATTCAAGGTGCTTGCTTGCAAAGCCTAATAGCCTGGATTCAATTTCCCATGACCCACATAACGCCAAATGTACAAAGTGGCATGTGTGTCTGGAGTTGGTTTACAGTGGCAGGAGGCCCTGGCACACGTGTGCTCTCTTCCTCTCCCTCTCACATTTTTTTGTAAAATGAGCATTGTGTTTGTAGATCTGTGCTTGTAGATGTCTGTCCTTGTATATAGTCATGGTTGAGCCTGCCTACCTTTTTGAGTTCTAACTAAAAAATGATAATAACTTTTCTCCCTTCTCCTTTGGATTCCAGCCAAAATTCTAAGGATGCTTACTGTGACACCCTGGGCTTTTTCACTTTCTCAGCAGGACACCCCTTCTCATGCAGCTGTTTACTGACCTGCATTGCTGAACCTGTTTCTGAACTCTACTTCAAAAGGCATGACTCTTTCTTCAACTCTCCTCCCAGCAGGTGCCAAGGTGTACACCTTGCCGGCCTACCTGCCTGCCCTGCTCTTTCTCTCCAATTCTAATAAAATTATCCTCATGCTTCAGAACACAATGAGAACTATGGACTCTGTCCTCTGGGCATGCTGTGTCATCATCCTCTTGAACTATCACCAGCTGTGATTGCCACAAGGACGCCTGTACAAGATTGGGAGAGGGACTGAAAACACTGGGCCCCAAGGATTTACAGGCATCTGACTCCTAGTTGCTAGTGGGGTGGGGCACATGAAGCCATGACCCGCTCCAGGAGAGATACATACATATGTATATATATGGAGAGAGAGAGAGAGAGAGAGAGAGAGAGAGAGGGAGAGAGAGAGTTTAAAAGTTGCTCTAGGAAAAGGAGACATTTTCTCCCAGGCCATTCTTCCCAACCCATAGGTTGCCCATGCTCCTTGAACTCTAATTAAGCTAATTGGTTCACCAAGCTAGAGATTTTATGTGGGATCGTTTGTTTCTGTCATTGGTGCATGATCTAGAGTTATTATATACTTTTCCACTTTTGAGAAAAAGTTCACATGACAAATTAGCAAGGGGGAAACTGTGAAGTTACTATTTCATGGACATAGATCTTCATAAAGTTCTGAAGATAGGGTTTATGCTTTAGAATGGTTAAGATAGTCAATTTTTCTTTAAATGAGTTGTTAGAATAATCCTTTAAAAGCATTTGAAGCCGGGCATGGTGGCGCACCGCAGCACTCCGGAGGCAGATGTAGGATCACCATGAGTTCAAGGCCACCCTGAGACTACATAGTGAATTCCATGTCAGCCTGGGCTAGAGTGAGGCTACTTCGAAAAACAAAAAAAAAAAAAAAAGCATTTGATTTTACTAATGGGAGGGACAAATTGAAAATGTACACAATAAATTTCAGCATCCATTCATGATAAAAACTAAACAGACTTCAATTTTTTTATTTCCTAATTAGTGAAGTCTAGAGCAAACTTCATACATCCTGCACCCCCACCAGTACCTAGGAAAAAGCTAAAAGATTTATTTTCACCATTTTCATTCAACACTGTACTTTAGATCCTAGCCAGTGAAATAAGACAGCACAGCAGGCATTGCAGGGGACATGATCATGTATGTCGGAAACCCTAAAGAGAGGCTGGCAAAGCCTGCCAGCCTGAGTCGATTTCCTCAGCTCCCACATGAAGCTGGATGCAAAGTGGTGCATTTGTCTGTGATCCCAATGCGCCTCTGACAGCAGGAGATGGAGCTTGGAGAATGTGAAGTTCCTGGGCTCCATCGAGTTCATTTACAAAGGCAAAAGACAAGTCTCAAGGTCGGTAGATCTCCATAGGGGCACTGTCATGTGTGCCCCCTGACACACACAAAAAAAGTGTTTAAATCCTAAATTTATCTGAAAGCTTTCATAAGTGAACTTAGCAAGTAAATTGCTAAACTTATACAAAATTCAGTTTTATTTGTAAATATTAGGAACTCATCACTGGATATTAAAAATTATTCACAGTAGTTTTGATATAAAATAATTAGGGGCAAATATATCCAGGGGAGTCACAGAACCTGCTAAGAACACCTGTGATCCCAGCACTCAAAAAGCTGAGGCAGAATAATTGTCCTAAGTTTGAGGCCAGCCTGAGTTACTCTGGTGGTTTGATTCAGGTGTTCTGAATACTGGGTCCCCAGATGGTGGCAGTTTGGTTAATGGAGCCTCTTGGAGGCTTTCCCTTGTCAATGTCTGGTACACTCTCCTCTTGCTGTTGTCCACCTGATGTTGGCCAGGAGGTGATGTCCACCCTTCTCATGCCTTAGTTTTCCTTGCCATCACGGAGCCTCTCCAAGTCTATAAAGCCAAAATAAACCCTTTCCTCCACAAGCTGCTTTTGGTTGGGTTCTCTCTGCCAGCAACTAGAAACTAAATACAACAGCTACATAGTTAGAGGTCAGCCTATGCTACCATGAAACTTTCTCTCTAAAGAAAAGCGAAAGAAAAGAAAGTGCAAGAAAATGTAATTCAATAAAAATTCTGGTAGTCGGGGCTGGAGAGATGGCTCAGCAGCTAAGGTGCTTGCCTGCAAAACCTAACAGCCCAGGCTTGATTCCCCAGTACTCATGGAAACCCAGATGCACAAAGTGGTGCATGCACTTGGAGTTCATTTGCAGTGGCTGGAGGCCCTGGCATGCCCATTCTCTCTGCCTGTCTCTTCTCTCTCTGCTTGCAAAATTCTCTCCCCCTCTTTCTCTGAGTGTGCAAATCAAAATATTTTTTCAAAAAAGATTTGCAAGTTGCATACATGGTTTATGGAGTTATAGTCACCTATCATGAGATTGAAGATCCTGAGGTAGGGATCAGATGAAGATTTGGCAAATGTAATTTCCAAAAATAATGTGCATGCTTGCCTCCCGTGCCTAAGGCCCTGGGTTCAATTCCCCAGTACCCAACTAAGCCAGACCCACATGGTGGTGGCCCTGGTGCTCTCTCTCTCTCTCTCTCTCTCTCTCTCTCTCTCTCTCTCTCTCCTTGAAAATGAATAAATAAAATATTAAAAAATAATAATGTGCAGGGAAGGTCTGCTGGTCAATTGGGTTCAACAATTTGGGGAGTTAAATAGAAGGAAAAGAGATAGAAGGAAATATAATCCTTATGCCTACTCATCCTCCCAAATACACTAAATTTGTCTAGTTATGATGAATATATAATGCTAGGTATAGTTAGTAATCGGGGATCAACTTTCAAAAAAAACATGTAATTTTCACAACAGATCTAAGTTATTCTCACTAGGTCCCACGGGGTGGTACAATTTCAATGATTTCTCTTCTGAGAGAGAACACTGAGTCAGATGTTGCTGGTGACTGGAAAACCAAGTAGCCAGAGGAAATTCTGGGATGTTTGTGAACAAGTGTACTTTGATCTGTCTTTCTAAAGATCCAAGGCATGGTTTATTTCTCTGCAGGAATGACAAGTGCTAATATTTAGAATTCTAAGTAAATGTCAGAGGAATTTTTTTTTTCATGTGGCACAAACATTTGTTAAATACATGTCATGGGATAACTCAACCTTAAATCTACCCAGGCAAGTGACTTAGACCTCTGAAGCTATCTGACTTCCTCCTTGCTAAATTCTTAGGAAGCTCACTACTCTCAAAAACCCCACTTAGCAGTCCTGAGATTTTGACAAGAACTTGTCTCATAGATTCTACTCAGCTTCTTTTATTCAGCTTATGATACAAGACATGTTAGTGCTAGTTTTGAATCCCTGGATAATAACTTAGTGAGAGAGTTATCCTGTCATTTCAAGAACTGTACACCAAGAATCTTGACTAGAAAAATAAAATACCACCAACCAACAAATGGGACAACATGAAACTAAAAAGTTATACGGCAAAGGAGAAAATCAGCAATTAAGAGGCAGCCTACAGAATGGGAGAAGTTTTTCTCCAGCTACACACTTGACAGAGGGTTAAAATCTAGAATACACAATTCAGCTAAACAGCAAGGAAAAACAATCTAGTCAAAAAGTGGGCTTGGAACTGAACTGAGAATTCTTAAAAGAAGAAATAAAAATGATGATTTTTTTGTTTTGTTTTTCCATTATTTATTTGAGAGAGAGGGAGAGTGTGCATGTCAGAGCCTCCAACCACTGCAAACAAACTCCAGACTCATGGGCCACCTTGGGCATCTGGCTTTACATGGGTCCTGGGGAATCGAGTTCAGGTTCTTGGGCTTTGCAGGCAAGCGCCTTAAACACTGAGCCATCACTCCATCCCAATGGTTAATATTTTTTAACAGTTAATATCCTTAAGCATTAATAAAATGCAAATTAAAACTACTTTGAGCTTTCATCTAACCCCAGGCAAATTTTAACAAATGCTGGCAAGGTAGCAGGAAAAGAGGGACCTTTATTCATTGTTGGTGGGAGTGCAAATGAGTGTAGCCGCATGGGAGTTTCTCAAAAAGCTACGAGAATTGCCACACAACTCCCATGCATATACCCCAAGGATTCTAAAATCTACAATAGATATATACACGCTCATCCATGGCTATTGGTACTCTATTTACAGTAGCTAGAAAATGGAATTAGCTTTGATGTCCGTCAACTGATGAATGGATAATGAAGATGTGGTACATATAAACAATAGAGTTTTTTCCAGTTATAAAAGAAAAGTGAAATTATAACATTTGCAGGAAAGAGCTGGGTGTAGTGGTGCATACCTTCAATCTCAACACTCTGGAGGCCGAGACAGGAGGATCTCTTCAAGTTCAAGGCCAGCCTGAGACTAGATAGTGAATTCCAGATGAGCCTGGGCTAGAGAGAGAGACCCTACCTCAAAAAATCAAAACAAAGCTGAAGGAAAATGGAGGATCTTGAAAAGATTAAACTAAATGAGGTAACCCAGGCTCAGAAAGACACGTGCAGGCTGCGTATCCTCTCACATGCAGATCCTATCTTTGAATTGTGAGGCATGTATGTAAGTAGGGGTGAAAGCCAGTAGAAGCCAAGAAGCTAAAGGGGGGCCATGAAAAAGGGGAGAGCTTAAGGGGAGGTAACAGTAGAACCATATGATGAAAGGAGAGGATTGGAATTCTGGAGGGGGGAATGTTTACATAGGGTTGGGGGGGACCAAAACAAAAGACATACGGAAAAGCTATGTGGAAACCTACTAATTAGTTAGCTAATTCAAAATGAAAGAGTTTGAACAGAAGTATCCAGGATGGGTGGATAGTGCTGGTCCCAGAAGCCATATGTTATTATAGGAAAATCCCAGTGCCAGGGAGAGTATTACTTCCCAGGGAGGTATTGGTCAGGTTGACTCTGAGGCCCTCAAAACAATATATATTGTTAGTGCTCTTGGTTGCTCAGCAGAACTAGATGGTAAGACCCTACTATTGAAGACACTATGTGTAGCTAGGCACTGGGAAATCAGTTGTAACTGAGCTGGAATTTCCTTCAAGTTGGTTTTGTCAACAAACTAAGTGGAGTTAGGAGAGGGGATGGACACGAGGGGGTAAGAGGAGGGTAAATCAAAATTAAAGATGCAGAGAATTAGACCATGTGATAACCTACTTCATCACTAGCTAATAATAAATATATTTTTAAAAAAGAGAGATCCAGGTGTGGTGGTGCACGCCTTTAAACACTTGGGAGGCAGAGGTAGGAGGATCACCATGAGTTTGAAGCCATCCTGTGACTACCAAGTGAATTCCAGGTCAGCCAGGACGAGAGGGAGACCCTACAGAGAGAAAGAGAGAGAGAGAGAGAGAGAGAGAGAGAGAGAGAGAGAGAGAGAGAGAGAGAGAAAGGGAGAGAGGGAGGGAGGGAGAGAGCTTGGGCAGAAGTACCCTGTGGGGGCAGATAATGCTGAGACCAGAAACCATAGATTGTTATAAGAAAATTTCAGAGCTAGGGATGGGATACCAGCAAACTGGTAGTCAGGGAAGTTCCCTGATGGCCCCGAAACATTGCAGGCTATTGCCAGGGCTCTTGGTTGCCCATCAGACTTAGATGGTAAGACCCTATTGCTAAAGAATCCACATGCTTGAGCTGCAGGTCACTGAGAAATCGAGCTGGAATGACGTGGAGGCTCCTCCCTATTGACTAGCTGTCAGGATGCTGGAAAGACCTGTGCAGCCTGTTGGGGAAGAAAAGTCATGAAAAGTACTAGCCAATAGTGTCCAGCCAGGTCAAATGTGACAGCTGGTGTAATGATGGCATGTCTGTTATGGGTGAAACCAACTGCCCTCTGATTGGATTTGAGACCTACTCTACAGGAGGGAATTCATGCCTGGTACTGAAAACCTAGTCAAAAGCCTATGGATAGGGGGGTCATAAGCACTAGGGGGAAACTATGACTGTTGTCTGGCTATCTGTATATACTATGCCCACCAAACTGCCCTCTAAATACTTATGTGTATGCTCATGTATTAATGTTACTTTTAATTTTGTTTAGAGAAGCTTCTCTTTTCAGATGGTGGTGACCACTAGGGTGACTCAAAACTCACCCACCAAAGTGCTGAGAAGTAGTGACACTGGAGCGTTCAGCACTGAGACATCTCCATCACGTCCTCCAAGGCTCAGGGACCATAGACGAAGAGGTGGTGGAAAGAATGTAAGAGCCAAAGAAGGGGAGGAGTGCTTTGCAAGATTGTCTTCCAGACACAAACGGGCTGTGGTATTCATGACCTGCACAATAGAAGAGGGAACATGCTGACATCAAAAATAGAAGAGAGTGCTGAAGAGATGGCTTAGTGGTTAAGGTGTTTACCTGCAATGCAGAATGACCGGAGTTCGATTCCCCAATGCCCATGGAAAACCAGATACACAAGAGGGCACATGTGTCTGGAGTTCATTTACAGTGGCTGGAGGCCCTGACGTGCCCATTCTCTCTCTCTCTCTCTCTCTCTCTCTCTCTCTCTCTCTCTCTCTCTCTCTC
>PVHP010012191.1:0-12319 GCA_004024765.1 Zapus hudsonius
AGAGAGAGAGAGAGAGAGAGAGAGAGAGAGAGAGAGAGAGAGAGAGAGAGAGAGAGAGAGAGAGAGAATGGCCATGCCAGGGCCTCCAGTCTCTGCCAACGAACTCCAGACACATGCGCCCTCTTGTGCATCTGGCTTTATATGGGCACTGGAGAATCGAACTCTGGTCCTTCTGCATTGCAGGCAAACACCTTAGCTGCTAAGCCATCTCCTCAGCCCCTCTGTGTGTGTTCTTGATGTGTTGCCCAGAGCACTGTCCATCTGTGACAGGACATCCAAAATTGGGCACCTGCCTTCCCAGTTGGCTGGCTGTGGGTGACTCTGTGACTCAGCTATAGCAAAGGGTTTTTCTGGGAAAGCTGAATCCCTTTGCTCCCTGAATGCAATGTGTGTTATGGTCATTGCTGCACCTGTAGACCTTGAGGATGAGATGGAAAGTCAGCACCCAAAGGCTGCCGGGGTGAAGAAGGAAAGGGCCAAGGTTGGGACACCAAAGCTCACCCTGGGGGACCTCTTGCAAGTGAGATGACATGTTCATAGGTCCTTATTGCTTGAACAACTGAGTCAGTTATTTAGTTACCTACAGATAAAAATCTTCTAGAGCACTCGGCCATCCTGACATGCTCTGAGAGAAAAACAGCCTAAATGAAATACATCTATACGTCTTCCACTAAAAGTGAAATTAAAGGCAAGGTTGGGAAAATAGTTGCAATGTATATAGTAAGCTCATCCTGAATTAAAGCAAATATTGCAATGCCCCCAGAGATGTTTACTGATCAAAAATATAAAAAATATTTTTCTCCAACTGGAAATTTACAAAACATAAATGAAATACAAATACAGCCACCAAAGGACATTTCCAACATGTCACGTTTGCAATTTTTTTGAAATAAGAAAAATCAAGGGCTGAAGTAGCTTAGAGTGAGGGTAGAAGGAGTGTGGATTGAGCCTGTGCCCATGCCCAAAAATACATGGAGCTTTGGATTCTTCAATTGGCTTTCTGGACTTTTTCTTAAGGAACAATCATATTATCGAGGGAAGTTACAGCTGCAAAGATGTCCATCACAGTGTTTATAATGGCGAGGAATCAGAAAATGTTCAACGGAAAGCTACGTATGAAAGATTGGGGTCTGCAGAGACGACTCAGCTGTTAAAGGTGCTTGCGTGCAAAGCCTGTTGGCCTGGGTTCAGTTCCCCAGTACCCATGGACAGACAGTGTACATCCACAAAATGGGGCGTGTCTGCAGTTTGTTTGCAGTGGCAGGAGGCCCTGGTGCACCTCTCTCTCTCTCTCTCTTCTCCTCCCTCCCTCCCTCCCTCCCTCTGTTTGCAAATTAATAATAAATAAAACTATTTTAGATAGAATTAGCAGTAGTTTTTTATGTTGATGCGATTAGACATGGCTTTCAATATGTTTTTTTTTACATATTTCTGCAATAAGCATGCATTGCCTTTGCACAGGAGGTGCAGTAGAAGGGGGTTCCAGTTAACTTTAGTTCCATGAGAAGGAAGGAAAATTGCTAACTCTTTCAACTCCCACCTTCCTTCTTGTTGCTTCTGGGCTCGCTCTAGTTGGGGTCTCAAGGTTGCAGAGTCCCCAGAGACCCAGCTTCGTTGACCCGGCCTTGAGGACCGCGCAGCCGGGAGCTGATCTCGGGAGACACCGGCCAGGAGCTGCGGGAGGGCTGCGTCTCTTCCTCCTGGTCGCCGCCGGCTTCCATCACAAAACTGAAGGACGTTTGTAGAGCTCTTCTGGTCTCCTGTGATTCCTAGGAGTGTCGAAGGATCCCTGCACCATTCCCTGGAGAGCCGTCGGATCCCTGAGCGCCCGCAGGTCCCTGGCTGCAGCCGGGAGCACAGGGCTCAACCTTGCGCGCTCCGGGGAGGTCGCGTACCTCCCTGGGAGAGGCCACCGCCTCCCGCCACCTGTGGCCACTGAATTCCCAAGCATGTTCCCAGATAGAATCCCATTCTTAAGAAATTATATACCTATATATAATATGTATCTAATTGGTTCTTTCTCCCAGCTTCCTGCTGGCCTCCTCTCCACATCAGATCGCGCTCACCTGTGGCACCCCATCTCCCTCCTCTTCAAAGACAAGTTAAAGGAGGGAGGGAGGGAACTACTGATCAAAAGCGTCCCAATGCCAGGCCAAGAAGCTCCCAGACAAGTGGGCAATTCCTGCTTCCAGAGCTCAGCGGCCAGGAAGGAAGAACTGTTCCCAGAAGAGCCTGGGGAGCTCACCAGGGCCCAGTGTCTACAAGGAGCAAATATTACCAGTGCAGTTTATTCTGAGCAGAGCAGATGGAGCTGAGAGAAAACATGTACTGAATACCTAGTTGGTGCCCGATGCTTCTGTCAAAAGCTGTCTTCTGACCATGCTCTGGCTGGGGCAGAAACACCGGATCTGAGGAGTTAGGACAAGTCTGGCATTGACCTGGGTCTGCAGACATCAAAGCTTGCTGGAGGTTTCTCCATCCTGCTGCCTAGGGGTCTGGGACTGCTTGAAGCCAGCCAGAGACCTTGCCCTGGCTCAGACCTGTGCAAAGGGCCTGAGGTTGGAGGGCTTCTCCTTTCCCCAGCACCCCCCATTGACAGCTAGCATTGCCCTGAACCCTGGTTCTAGTGCTTCAGTCTAGCCTGTTCCAACCCAGTGCCTCCTAAAACCCTGTGACTGTCCCCAGCTCTCCTTTTGGAAAGCAACAAAATGGAAGTTGGGTCTCAGCTGCTGAGGGTGGGTCAGGCTCTGCTGGCCCTGTGGGTGTCGCCTGTGCCCCTCAGTGAAGAACCCAAGAGCTGGAAGGCACAGAGGTGATGGTGGTCCCCTGTGCTAGGCATGGAATTTCTAGGCCTTGGTCCCAGTTTGAGGCGACCCCACCCTCAGGAGTTTAATCCACACCATTACAGACAAGGGAACCCATGCGGTCTCCTTTCTGTTACCCAAAGTCTGTGGCGTGGATGGGGGTGATGGTGTGTGTGTGTGTGTGTGTGTGTGTGTGTGTGTGTGTGTGTGTGTGTTATACACACTGCTTTAGGGGAGCTCTGGGAAGACAAGTACACCACTGAGAAGTTGGAACTGGAAGGGGGAGAGGTATTTGGAGTAAAAGGTGACCCAAGGCAGTGACATGTGGGAATCTTTTGTCACCCTATGGATCAGAGGAAGGCCATCCCTTGGGGTCTCCTCCCTGCCTATGCTGGGTGCTATGTGCCTGCCACACCAAGCGAGTGTGTGTGCCAGTGTGTACGTGAATGTACGTGTGAAACGCGGCGGAGTGTATGCTTTTCAAAAAATCTGAAATAATCAACACATAGCTCACACCTCTGCCAGTAGCCTCGAGGTAGCTGGGAGGTCCCGAGGGCTTTCCCTGCCTGCCAGCAGAGGCGGGACCACCCGGAGCACAGGAATACTAGAATAGCTCCGTGCTTATTCCATGTGAGCCGAGAAATAAAAGAGAAGGGAAAGTCACACCTAACTTTTTTTTTCTTTTGAAGGCCTTCTGCTGGCCTTCATGAAGACGGCTGAGGGTTTTGGCTGGCCATTTGCCATCTCCCCCATTCATCTTGCTCACCTGTGAAATGGGACCAGTAAATCCCATTTAAAGAGTTGTGTTCTAATTGAAGGGGGCAACGTCTAGGCAGTGCCTAGCACCCCAGATTACTCAAACCTCCTGAATCTGTTTGCTTGTTCGGACCTGTTCATCAGTTTTACCTTGGGCGGAGACCTGCTCTTTAAAATGCCTTTCAATACAGGTCCATTTGCCCCTGACGGCTGTGCCTTACGTACAGCCATGCCTGATCTCGCTGCCTTCTGCTCTCTGGATCCTGGATGAGGTTGCCACCTCTCAGTTTACTGGAGCCCCAAGCCCCTAGCAGGGACTTATCTGACTTGACACTCCACCACAATTGGGTCTCAACATTCAAGTCGGAGCTACCAAAGACTACCTGTGCCCCAACCTCACATCCTGTGTGACACTCTTCATTGCCCGCTGCCCAGCGCAGATGCAAATATCCCCACAAAGCGGAGAGAATTTATCTCGATCTTTGTGCTATTTTGCTTGGATGTTTGGCTCCCAGGGTCTCTGCACTCAGAGTGAGGGGAGAAAACATATTCTTTAAGGAAGTGACTCATGATAGAGCAGGTGAGAAAGGAAAGAAGATAAGGAGGATAAGATTTTTCTGGAATTTGTAAGTTTTTAGGTAGAGTGGAACCTGCCTCCTTTGGCTCATTTTGGGTGAATTTATTGCAGTGATCTGGTTGACTTGGATACCAAACTTTCTTCTCTGTACTGTTCCCCGAAGTACAACATGACGCGAGTCCACTTTTGACCGGTTGTCCTGGTCCTAAAAGCGGATTGTTGGGTGTGGATTACAGAATCCTAACGGGACACTTGTCCAATCCTCATGAATACTTTATTTCCCCTGCTCTCTCTGAGGTATCTGCATCTTTAGAATATATAAATCTAATTCCCAGGAGTTAAAGGCCCAACTTGCAAGTTGGAATAGGTTCCCGAGTTGTGAATTAAATGTGCAGCAGGAAACGAAGATAGAAAAAGACCATTGATTGCTATTTGGACGAATAGAAAGTTTCCAGCTTAAATAAAAACAAACGTCTCAAATTGACAGGCTGTGAGGATCACCACCTTTTAATTTGCACAACCCTTACTAGCTGTCCCTGTCCATCGAATTCCCAGGTCCTAGTCCACGTCTGTGTTTCCCGCTGTGATCGCTCAGACGCCCTGAGTGTGTGCAGGGAGTCGAGGGTGAAGAGGGTGGGGTGTGTGCATTCGTGTATGCGTGGAGGTGTGTTTTGACGCTTCTAAATTCACCCCGGGACGCTTTGGAAGAGCACATGAGCCTGGGAACACTTTTTAAATAAAAAGGCAGAATTCAAACCTCGGACTTAGAGGTGGGACGAGGCATTTGGGATGACCAGATCGGACGATACTGGGCTAACGCGCTTTTTAAAATCAATTCGGCCATAGGTGAACAGCAATCGGTACAAAGTAAAAAAATAAAATAAAATAAAAACCCCAAAAGGAACAACAATGGAAGTGACGAGGTAAAACGCTCAAGGCCAGTGCCATCTATCTCTCCACCTGTGTGCAAATAAATTTGTATACATGAAGATTGTGATAATGCGTATTCGGGATTTTTATGGAGGCTGGCAGAGTGGATCGCGGGGGCTCGGCACCCCTGCTAGGCCGGGCCGCAGCTGCGCAAGCCCCGCTCCTGCGCGGCTCCGGGCGGGTTTGTGACAGGTTCCAAGAGTGGAGAGCTATTCCCGGATAGCCGGAGGCGACGAAGATAAGCACGATCCTCCAGGCGCAGAGGCCGCCGTGCGCTCCAGCAGGAGCCACTCCTACCACGCGGGTGGCCACTTCTGCGGCCACCGTCCCCGCAACTCCTCTAAACCTAATTAAACCCAACGCCGGTGACCCAAAGGCTTCCAGATTCCCTAAGCGCCTCCCTGAAGGTCTCAAGCCTGTCTCCTTCCCCGAACTCCTGGGGGAACTCCATTTTAGCCACCAGGCTAACCTCGCTGGGGACTCAGAGCTGCGCGTCCGCCTAGGGTCCCCCGTTCCCTGAGTGGCCAAAGCCAGGGCGCCTCACCCAATCAAAGTTCCAGGCTAGCACCATCAGAGATCCCTTCCCAGCAGGGCACCGCGGTCTCTGAACTTATCACTAGGGAGAAGAGGAGTGGGCTGACTTGGGCTTCTATCAGATTTGGGAAGGACAGCAGGGAACTGGGAGAAAGGACCAATTCATTCGCTTCCTGAGGGGTGTAATTTGGGTGGCAGCTGTCACTGGTGAGAAAAGCGGGCGTCCGCGACCTTGGCTCTGCCCTTTAACCCAAGACAACCCGAGCCTAGAGGCAGCCTGGTCTACTGCTGACCGGCAGGCCCTCGGGTGTTCTAGGCATCTTTTCCGGGCAGTATCCAGTCCCAGCAGCCTATCAAAGTCTTGTTGGGGGAAAAAAAATGTACAGCCTCATCTGTACAGAGGAGGGGGTTGTCTTCTTGTCCACCGAGGAGCCCGGAGGCCTTGGTCCCGCTGGAAGCAGACTTCAGATAAGCAAGGCAAGGGGCTGGAGCTACTTGAGTTTCTGAGATTTATAAAAAGAGCAGGCCTGGGTAGAAGACTCTGGGTGATTATTTCTCACCCCCCCTCCCAGGCCAAAATCAGCCATAAAGTCCGTGTATAACAGAATTGCCAAGCTGAAACACGGTAGTAGGTTTCTTGCCTACCAGTTTCTCCTCCACCCTCCTCCGACCACTTCTGGCTCTTTACTACCCAGCCTTTCTATTTTTCTGATACCCAACCGCCCTGCAAGGGTCCACTTAACCCTTCCAGTTTAATAAGGAAACCCCCAGGCTAGAGGTCTAGAGTTGGGATGCATTATCAACACCACCCCGAGGCTCCTTTTCTATTCAATCAACTCCCACAGTCCCACAACAGGGGTCTGTGAACAGAGGTCCCCGCACCCCCAGCTCTCCCACCAGCGTTCCAGCCTGTCTTCGCAGTCTGCGTGCGCAGTCTGTAATCACACAGTTTGCCCCTGGGGTGAGGTGACGCGCTCGGGTCCCTTTCTTTGGAGAGTGGCATTCTCTTGTAAACTCAAGTTCACCCCGGCGCTGTGTCCTCTAGCGGCACACGGTCGCAGTCCATCTGGGAGCGCTCACCTGAACCGTGGGATCTGGTCAGGAGTCAGCTGACGCTCGGACCTGAGTCCTAAGTGGGCGAAGGTCTCCCAAATGGAATCCAGGCCCTGGCAAGTGCCGCGTGTGGCCGGCCCGGCGGCCGGGAGGGAGGCTGGGGCGCAGTGTCTCGAAGCAAGGAGCGTCGATCGTCTCCTCCACGGCAGATGGTCTTTGAGTACAGATTTGCTTTATTGTTTCCAAATCTGTCTGCGCGCCGGCGTTCTAGATTTCAGCGGCAGATCTATGCGCAGATCAGAATACAAAAGGGGAGGCAAGAAAACAACAGGCAGCCAGGAGGATCCCCCCCCCCCTTTAAATAGGCACAGCGAGCTGCGGGGCGCAGTTACAAATCCGGCTAGAGTTTCAGACGGTCCGGGGAGCTGCCGCCGCCTCCCGGCCACCGTGCGCCTCCAGCCCGCAGAGGACAAAGTTTCTTCCGCTCCCAGGTCGTCTTCCCGCGGATCCCCACTGCCTGGGTCCCGGGGCTTCAGACGCTGGAGAGAGGGAATCAGGGGGTTCCAGAAACTGGGCCCCACTCGGCCTGCGCGATCTGTCAGCACCCTGTCAGGTGTTTGGGTGCCACCCCTGCCCAGGGGTAGTTAACTAAGCTCTGCCACTGTGTCCATCACCAACCACATTGTATTTATTTGCCCAGCACTAGAGTCTTGCTCGTCTGCACCCCATTCCCGTCTTCCTTTATGTCTCCTCTTCTTGCAAAAAACTTGCAGCCCCCACACAATCTAAGTGTCCCCGTGGCACTCCGCGACACTTAGGAGGGACAGATGCATGCAGAGCCTGCGGCCACACACTCCGCAAAGCGTGCCCACGACAGGCATATGCTTCCCGCAGGCTGCAAACTCCTGCATGTCAGAGGCAGGTCCGCCGAGGCTCCCCGCATCCACGTCCACGTCCACACTGAGCCAGGGTCCTGCTAGCTTACGTCAGTGCAGAGTTTGGGGCGGGGGATCCCCCATCCCACGCACGCCAGGCACTCAGGGTCCAGGCCAGGACTTGCGGGGGCAGCTGGCCGTCCCCTTTCACCTCCGGGACTCCTGGCCACGCCGAGCGTGGCGAGCGCGCGGGTGGACGTCAGCTTGGCTGGCTCAGCATTGGCCAATCCCGAGCGTCCATGCAAATGAGGCTCCTTATCGGGCCCGCGCTTCGCCTCCCACGACCCGAGCTGCGGGAACCATTCACGGGCCCGCGCGCGGCTGCAGCCCAGCTCCGCGCCGCTCGCAGCCACCGCCTCCCTGCGGCTCGGGATCTTCCTCTTCCTTTTACAACTGATCCTGTTGGGGATTTTTTTTCTCTCTCTCTAAATTGGAGCAGTGGGGAGGCGCAGGGAGGGGGCGCCGGGAGGAAGGGGAGAGAGATTAGGCATCTATCCATCTCCTCCCGATTCTCCCGGAACAGGTGATGCTTCTAAATTGTGACCACTTTTCTGGAAGCAGCCCGGCAGCTGGAAGGATGCGAACGACCTAGGGTGGAGGCCCCGAGGCGGCAGATCTGAACCCGCGGAGGATAAAAACAAAACAAAACAAACAACAGCCCCCCCAAACCTCAACTTTGACGACATCAGTCAGCACCTTGCGCGGGAAGCAAAGGACTTCTTATTTTCTTTCCAAGAGAGATCCCCAAACTTCGACACTTTTGAGTCCCTTTCTCGGATCGCTTTCGGGAACGCGGTTGATTGACAGCGTTGCAAACAGGCAGGACTGTTGTCAAAGTCATTTTTTTTTAAAAGGCGACAGTAGAGACAGGATCAGACTTTTTAAATGTTTGGGATTCAGGATACTTTAGGAAGAGGGCCAGCTCTGAAAGAGAAGTCGTTGGGAGCCGAGATGGATTCGGTCAGGTCCTGGGTCCGGAACGTCGGCGTGGTAGACGCCAATGTCGCGGCGCAAAGGTAACCAGATCGCTGCCAAGTTACGATGTTCGGGAAATCTCTCTCTTTTGCTTGTCTGTGTGTATCTCCCTATGTGCCCCTGGTTCCCCATCTCTCTCCTTTTCTCTCTGTCCCCATCTGTCGCCTGGGCCATGCGCACTGGGGCTCTCCCTCTGGCCGGCAGCTCGCCCTGGTTAGGGAGCACTCATTCCGCAGCCAGCACTGGAGTTTCTGAACTGCTGGGGGTGTTTTTCATTTGCGTTTATCCGCTTCTCCTATCCTCGCAGCCCACTCTGGGGGCCCCAAATAAAAATAATTATAAAGTACCACCCGAGCCTCGCAGCTCAGCGTTGTGCCTGCGAGGCGGCCTGGCCCCCAGCAGCCGGGCGGGTGGACCGCAGAGCCGGCTTCTTGGTCTCCCCATTCGGCCTCCAAGCATCTTCTCTCCCGCATCTTCCCGAAGGCTCCGAGACCCGGAGCCCAGCGGCCAGATGGTGGCGGCGGCGAGAGGAGAGGGAGAGGGAGAGGACGGAGCAGCTGCCGGGGAAGGCAAGGCCAGGCGGCTGGGAGAGCCGGCTGGGAGCTCGGGGAATGTGGGGACCGGCAGTGTGTCCCGGGTCAGAAAGAGCGGGCCAGAGGCGGGGAGAGAAAATTCGGAGAAAAGACGGAGTGACAGCAGAAGTCGTGGAGGAAGATACCCGTCGCCACCCAGCCTTGGGGATGGCCAGCCTCCGTTTGCGGGTTTCTAAAGTTGACTTGACTTCTGAGCTGGGATCGAAAACGGATCCAGCTGGCACCCCAGTGTTCCTCACCATCACTTCTGCGCTGGGATCTGTGGCCTTCGCGTCCCAGGAAGTCTTCTTATCCCAGATGGCCGCAAACTTCTTCCACGATCTCTCCTGGCCTTCCCGCGCTTCTGGCCATCTTCCTTCAGTCTGGACATCACCTCTTTTCCTGGAGTCACATCTCCAGGTGTCCCGGGTAGAGCGAAGTGGCCGCCACCCGCGAAGGAGTGGAAGCCCGAGTCGCACGCCGGGGTGCTGGCGGTACCTTGCGCGGGAGCCGGGGCGCGCGAGGGTCCCCGCAACATCGGGCGCACTGCGGCTCTCCGCAGCGGTTCAGGGGCCAGCCCTGCGGGAAACCGAGGGAGAGAAGTTAGGAGTCCAGAGTCGGCTCTGCGGCCCCAAGCCCCGGTTCTGTTAAAAAAAAAAAGCCACTGTCCCTACCCTCTTTTCTGACATGAAATACTTTGTTAAAGTTGGGCGGATTCTAGCAGAAAATGTTAACACCATTCAAAAGAGTGAAAATGCCGGTTCTGGGGATAGGCGTCAGGAAGACCTCAGAGCCGCGGGGCAGCCCTCGCCATCTGTGCCGTTCGCTCGCCTGCGCCCCAAGTTTTCAATTAAATGTGATCCGGTGTTCAATTAAGCAGTAGTTGAAAGAGGCAGGCTTGGCGACACTGAAGGCTCTGGATCGCGACTCTCGGGAGGGCCCCCAGTTCGGCTTTCTGGGGGTCAGCGGCTTGGACTGGTGCTGTGCGCAAAGCAAGAGCGTGGATCGCCCAGGTCTCGGGCGGGCCAGGACGCAATTTGTTTCCAAGCCCAGAGCTCTGGGGGAAGACCCCCAAAGCCATGTCCTCCACAGAGGGTTCCGCAGAGCCGCTTTCCGGAATGTAACTTTTGGAAAGAGTGAAGGAAGCCGTGGAGTGAGGCCCGTAGGACGGAGACTTGGGCTCGGGGCTTCCCTTGAGCGGGCTTGTTGTAGACAGTGACACCCATAGGGTGATTTGTGGAAGAAAGTGGAAGGTCACTTGTTCAAATGCAATGGAGGTGCTCATTTCCCTAAAGCCAGGTCCTCCCAGAGCCGCGCGTGCTGATACCACCTAAGGGAGAGGGTGGATGGCCGGGAGGGGACAGGACATAGGCGGGCACCAAGGATTTGGGAAGATCTCTGGGGGAAGCTCTGGTCCTTCGGTTTCTACTAAAAACCTGACATCTAGTAGCCTGATGGAGGGACCCTCAGAGGTTGGACCACTGGGCCGGGGAAGCGACCACAGATTTCAGCCCCGCAGCCACTGTGACTTCCCTAAGGACTCCCCGCTTCTTTTTAAATCGGAATTGATAAAGACCCTCAAAGGTTCAGAACTCTGGATCTGAGATGAGGGCCTTTGCCCTTCGCGATGCTGTTGGGCTCCTGTTAGTACCTCGGCATAATGCTTCTTTCTTTCCCTGTGTTCTGTCTTCCTCCTCTTCCTACACAGCGGGGTCGCCCTGTCCCGTGCACACTTTGAGAAGCAGCCTCCCTCTAACTTGAGGAAATCCAACTTCTTTCATTTTGTCCTGGCGCTCTACGACAGGCAGGGGCAGCCGGTAGAGATAGAACGCACAGCCTTCGTGGACTTTGTGGAGAACGACAAGGTAAGCGGACCCCTGCCCCCCTCCACCCCAGGCCCAATAACTCCCTAAGATTCCATCTGTCACTTGCGACGCTTTTCCACTCGCATCATCAGGGATGATAAATTGAGGCTTCTCACCCCCAGCCTCTAAATTGGCCGATCCCCCCCCCCCCCACACCTCCTCTAGCTCCTACTCCCTCAACCCGGCTGGAGACTGTGCGCACCCAGCTTAGGGGTCATTAGGCGTGTGCGGGGCCATAGACTGACAGCTGTGCCTCCGTACTTGGGACTAGTCGTAGTTGAAAAGCATATCCAACATGCTGTCTGCCCTTTTCCAAGTTATTTTTATTTTTACTATTTCACCTGCCAGCCAGGGCAGAATGAGTATGAGGTGAGAATACTCACCCTAGTCTCAGCCCAACTTTTACAGCTAGGGCTCTCTCTGTCACCTTAGCTGCCCAAGGAAACGCAGCCTCCTTCAAACTCAAGCCCTGATTTAGTCAGCTGGGTTTCATCTCAAAACGAGGGCCTGATTACTTAAAGGGATATTTGTGACCAAAAGAAAACCTTTTGCCCTGATTGGTCTCAGGCTCCTTGGCTGTGCAAACCAAGCTCTGGGGTAGATACTTCCCAAGGTCCCTCCAGCACTGGGATTCAGTCCCTGATGTCTGGGGCCTGATGCTGGGGTTGCAATGCTGCCCTTTCAAATGACAGGTCCCTTCATCGTGGAGCAAAGCCTGGGGGCTTGCAAAGGACAGACGGAGCCAGATGGATGGGGTGG
Source organism: Zapus hudsonius (assembly GCA_004024765.1). Taxonomy (NCBI): domain Eukaryota; kingdom Metazoa; phylum Chordata; class Mammalia; order Rodentia; family Dipodidae; genus Zapus; species Zapus hudsonius. Next base: position 11,761 of record PVHP010012191.1, read on the forward strand.
GGCCTGTTTAAAGGCAGCATTGAGTCCTGTATGGCTTTCACGACTAGATGGGGGGCACTTCTGAGGACAGTTTTAAGGGTGACAGATGAGAGGGTCAAGTGGCTACAAATTTCCCAAGGTGGCCAGTGGAAGGAGAAGCTCCTGCCTTTGACCCAGGGCCGAACAGGAGCTTGTTCAAGGTGGCAAGAGAGGCCATGGAGGGGACACATCCTTTCCTGTTCCCTTCATTTTGAAAGACTGCAAAGCAAAGGAATGAATTTGCTCTGTCTTTTTAGGAACAGGGCAATGAGAAGACCAACAATGGCACCCATTACAAGTTACAGCTACTTTATAGCAATGGTAAGGTCACACTGGCATTGTGGGTAAGGCCTTACTGGCATCGTGGGCTGGCACTTATTCAGCTTTCTGCATGGTGGCTGTCACTGCCCTCAGCAGCTGCCTCTGGGGTGGACTGGGGAGGGCAGAGCTGTGGGAAGCTTGGTTGGGGCTGGTCATTGAAGGGAGGTGCTGGCTTTCAGAAAGGCTTAGCCTGTCCACCTGTAGCCAGGACTGAATGCCT